>VXAA01006688.1:854476-884124 GCA_013399115.1 Anseranas semipalmata
CTTGGTTATCATCCCAGGCAGGTGCCTCCTCTTGGCCCAGCTTGGGCAGGGACCAAAAACACTTGGTTACTGATTTGCTTGGAACAATATAAGGCTTTATCCCCTAGTCCACCTCGACCTTACTTACACGTTAACTATATTTAGCATAACATACTTATATATTATGCTTTTTTTAAAAAAAAACTTATAAACTGTATTTACATATTTAACCATATTTAACTCCACTTAACCTTCTTCACATTAGCTGAAGAGGAAAACAATCAAGAATAGGAATATTAGGCTCCCTATCTTCCTTCGGTTTAGCAACAATATGCATGAAAAGGTGCTGGAAAAAAAAAAGAAAGGCTATATTTTGAGTGTATTAGAGCTGGGAATGCAACTGCACAGTTTGATAACTTCCTTCTGGAGTTAATTTTTGGTTTTCTGTCATGGTTGACCTATCTGTAATAAAATATAATTTCTTGAAATACTTTGCATATTTCTATGACTGCCAAAGTTAACTATCGCTTCTATTTTAATTATACTTTAATACTTAATATTATGTTTTACTGAAAGTTACATAACTTAGGCCAGAGGAAAATCTAGACTTAGTGTTGCTCATGTGTATAAGCAAGGAGCTAAACAATGATTTTTGCATTTCTTGGTGCATGGCAGAATAGATTCCCAGCATGTAGTTTTCTAAAAAGGACGCTTATACATTAGTACCAACAGCATATTAAACAGTATATACAGTATATGAAATGCTTGTCTTCTACTACAAATCTCATCTATCTATTCAAGGTACTTAGCCACGTATGAGAGCTTGCAAAAGTAGTTCCATATGTATATGACTATGCATATATGACAAGCAGAGAAATATTTTTCTAATGGAGATAGTCCAAATTCCGTACTCAAGTCAAATAGTGACTACAGTCTGGGATATGGGCTTTTCTTCTGAGAGACCTAGACAATTTATGTTTCTGGAAATCAAGAAGAATTCCAGGAACAAGAGAAAAGGAACAGAAATTAGCTCCACTTGCTTAAAAAGTGCAAATAAAGAATATATTTCAAATTTGCATTTTAAATGTAAAATGAAAGTGAAAATGTTTGCTAATACAGCTTTAATAAATATGAAATGCTTCAAAAAATATCCAGCACCAACTTAACAGTAAGATTCTCAACTTTAAAGTAGACATGGCAAATATAAAGGTTCCTTCCTCGTAATTAATATGATCATTCAGAACTTCTTAATGAATATTACACTTTCTCTCCTAATTCAAAAGCCACACTTCTTGTAGACACCTTTCCACAGAACATATCATCCATTCCCAAGTTTTACACCATGCTCTTTTATATGTGTTGTTGTCCCAAAATGCTCAAGTCTGTTTCTATTCAAATAAACTTCACATTTCAGATAGAGAAATGTTCAAGTGTTGACATAAAGCACAGGAAGAACTGGCCACCTAGAACTTGAATTTGGATAACTTGTAAATCTGCTTGTATAGGCTAGCAGTAATAATAAAACTACATTAATCATGTAAGGCTGAGTTGCACGCTACTCTACAATAGCCCTGCAGCACTTTTTTGCTGTGGGGACAATATGCTTCATAAACTCAAATTAGTGTGCTGCAAAAGCTAATTGAATGTATGTGTGATACTTTGCCTAGGGATAACACACACCCAGAAGTCAAATGGTCTTACAGCTTTTATTACTTGGTTAAAAACAGCTGATAGGCTTCTGTGCAACCCACTAAGTCAGTCTATAAATTATCTGATTTTCTGTTTCCTTTCTAATGAGTGGCCTCATTTTTTATTTGAATATGCAAATTGACAATCAAGAGGAAAACACCAATCTATTTGTTATTAGCCAAGTTAAAGCTCGGTGTGAATTTGTAAATCAGAGGTATTCACAGTGCCCTGTTCTGCTGCTCAGTTTCCCTGGACATGCTTTACAGTTACAGGAGAGCCAAAGAGGAAAGGATAGATAGTACCTAATTTAGTTTCTTGCTTTCAGTCCACACATGGAGATTGTCTGTTGCGTTGGGTGTAGGCATCAAGATTTGGCTGCAGCGGGGTGGTGAGGCCTGTGTGAGAAGCCGGGGCTGCCCTGTGCTGGACACAGCCAGCTCCAGGCCCCGCCGCCGGGCCTAGCTGAGCCCCTCAGTGCCACGGGTGCTGCCACTGGGACACAGAGTTCAGAGCGGGCAAAGCGGGGCCTGGTGCTGAGGTGAAAGTGTGAGGAGCAGCCCTGTGAACACATAAGGAGGCTGGTGCTCCTGGTGTGAAGAGGACCCATGCTGGAGCAGGGAAAAGTGTGAGGGGAAGAGGCAGCAGAAAGGTTCTGTTATGGACTGACCACAGCCCCCATTCCCTGTCTGCCCACTGCTGCTCAGGGTTGGGAGGAGGTGGAAGAGCTAGGAATGAAGGAATGAAGTTGAACCTGGAAAAACAGGGAGAGGAGAAAGGTGTTTTAGCTTCTGTCTTTTTTTCCTCACCATCCAACTCCGTTTTAGTTTGCAATTCAGTGATCTCCCTTGGTGTCAACCCATGAGATCCTATTCATCCTATTTACTCCCTCCCAGCCCTATTGAGGAGGGGGAGCGAGGGAGCTGCTGGGTGGACATTTGGCAGCCAAGTGAGGACAGTCCACCTCAGTCCTCTTTGAAAGGAGCCTGCGTCTCTCTGTGTTGCCCAGGCTACAACACAGTGCCAGCCATCAGAGGAGTTTTGATCTGCTCTGTTTCCAACTTGGGCCAGTTCCTACCTCCTTAGGGAACCTGGTGACCCTGAGCTCCCCGGGGATCACCATATCGATGCTTGCCTTTGCACCCATACTCAACATAGCATGCTGCAGCCCCAAACTCCTACTGGTGATGAATATCTCTATATAGTTACATAATGTCAAGAAACCTAAACATCTTGGAAACTAGAGTTCTAAAGTCAAACTACTCAGAAACGCTCATGCCACTTAAATAAATGGACCTTCTACTGTAAGCAGTATTTGGCCTGTCCAGCACAGGGCTGATCTTTGGAAGAGAGTACATGAAGTGGCCCTAGACGGCAGCATGTGTCCTGACATTCAAAAATCTTTTGTGCTTAGAACTTGCTTGAGTACTCAAGTCTTCAGACAAGGCATCCTAGGACACTGCTGATTCTGGGAGATGTTGGTATTTGTTGGAAGATGATACCCAGAGCACCAAAACACACTCCACATGCTGATTCTACACAACAAAGTAGTATTTGAGATAACATCCTGCCATAGGGATTGTGTGGGACACATCTGTTAGCCCCAGAAAAATTCTCTTACATTCTTCCACAGGTATTGCCTCTGTGAGAAGGCTAATTGGATGCTTAAGGTCCAGAATGAAAACAGATCCTTTACCTAATGAATATCAAAAAGCTAATCATCTGTGTTTTACTGCCCATGGAAATGGTTTTGTTGCTGGATGAGTAGTCTGGTGAGCTTTAGCTTTGATTTTATATTAATTAAGTTCGTTATATGCTTATGAGTCTGTGGAATGCTTTATGAATATTATTATATTTACTACACTGTGTACTGATAAGTCTCAAAATACACTTAATGCAATTAAACTTTTACCTGGCATAGTAATATTAATGCCCTATTGTATTTGTGCCCTATCACTAGCAAACAAATGGACTGAATGCATACAAACTCTTTTGCCTAAGAGAATTAACCCAAAATGGCTAGCAGAATTCCAATTCAAGAAAAAACAAAAACAAAAACAAAAAAACTGATTTTACTCTACTCATTACTGGTACTGTAAACAGTATTTTTGTGTACTGCTCATGTTTTACTGCTCACGACAAAACTTAAAATATTCTACAGAAAGAGAGGCTGTATTTCAGATTTTGGTGATTTTTCCATGTTGCATCCGCATCTACCAATCTACATATCTACCAATCTACATATCTACCATATCTTCCAATACCTGCCTCATGTCTTTGGAGATAGAGGCAGGTATTTAATGTTATTTTTCGCAAAGAATGTCTTGCCCAGTAGATGGTTCCTACTGGTTTCACAGCTTATTCGAAACTGAAAATGGAGGACCCCATATCCTGCATTTTATAATTTATTTTAAATATCAATAAACTTGAGGGAATCAAAATAAATATTATCCGGAACACTGCAATAATGATTAAGATCCATGTAGTTACCTCTCTAACTCAGCAGCTGCTGATGAGTCATGACAAATTAGATACTGACTCTAAGAAATTGGGAAGATTTTGTTTTCTTTTCAGAGATTATATCGAATACAACTTTCACATTTTCAGAGGCTAACGGAGTATGTGGAAAAAAAAAATTGCAGCCTACAGCTACAAAGATTGAGGAAGACGGTCAATAAGTGTGAATCTCAAAGTGGCCAGAACTATGATATTATTTTGCAAAGCTCCTCTAGCAAAAAAAGGATGCTGTCAAACTAGTGTATAGTCTTTTCCCTTTACCGTGACAGGCTTGCTCATTTCACTGGTTAAATCAAATTATGGCTATTTAAGCCTTCCAGGTGCAACACAGCGTATCAGAGTCAAGTTGAGTTCTTGCTGCATAATCAAAAATTGAACTAATTCCACAGTGTTCTTTATAGTTGATCATTAGAGGGATATCTAAAACAGGAAAAAAAAAATGCAACGTGACATCAAAATTGCCTTAATCCTGTAATGTCAACAGCAAATTGCTTTTGACCACTCATATACTCAGGTACTCTTAAGCCCTGAAATCCAAGAACATTTAACTTCCTAATAAGAATAAATTGGAATGTATTTTAAATTAGTTCCCTCATTTTTGATTCCTAATTCTACATCTGATATTGGTGGGAGACATTTTCTCTACAGGGTGTTTTTGCACACTGTTTTTCATTCTCCTTAGGTTAGGCAGCTATTTAACTGTTTCGCTTGTCTTGAGCTACCAAAAATAAGTGTAGGGAATTGCATTATTTTGGCAGTTATTAGATTTGTTTAATGTCTTTTTTCATCTCTTACTATTAAATAATTGGATCTGAGAGTTATTTAAAAAGGCAAATATCTTGCTGTTCCTTACAAGGATATTAAGAACAAGAAATGGCTAAGATTTGATTTCATGAAGGACTAACTTTGTCTTTCTACAGCTGGAACCATTGTCCTATATTACTCAGTTGTTGTCACTGCTAGCTGTGGTTAAATATGAACATGAAACTTGAAGGATATCAGGATTATGCTTTTTGTCAGGTGTATCAGCATTTTAATTTATCTGATAAAACACATTTAGCTTTTTTTTTTTTTTTTGCTATTGTCCAGTTCACTAATTTGTTTAAAATTTCTACTAGATCTATTGCAACACAATGTTATTTCTGTAGCACTTAGGGACACCCTCCCTTCTTTGAATTTATTTGGAAAGTGCTGTAGTTTTTCGTAGAATGGGTGGTAGATCTGGCTACTAATCCGTATTATCAAAGTTAATGCCAAAGGAATTTTAGTTCTAGCATTCAATTTAAAATGTTGCCAAATGCCCTCAACAGTTATAAAGTGACCTGCTTATTAAGATTAATTTTGTATTGTCACTCAAACAGCTGGCTGTAGAAAATATTAGTTTTGCATCCAAAATCTAATTTTTTAGATGGAGGTCATTTTAGCTGGTGTCACCCTCAAAATCATAGGTTTATATACCTCAGATGGTACGCTCTACATTCTGTTGACAAAGAATAATTCTATAAAACACCCTTAGTTACACACAAAATTAATTTTCTTCTTAAATTAGTAGAAAAGAACAAAATTTATCATTGCCCTACTGTATGTGTTACATGAAAGGCAACAGTGAACGCGTGAATGTTTTCCCTCTGAAATGGATTTACATCAGAGGCAGACGATTAATGTATTTTAGAGGTCAGACATCCTTTCAAGCAATGTCTCTGCAGAGAAGGAGTATTCACTGCAAGGACTCATTATTCAAATCCTGTACCCCTTACTCTCACTTGTGGTCCCCTTTTAGTAACTGGCACTGTCAATCTGCATAAATTGGTTAAAAATTTCAGTACTATTAGCTTTTCCAGAATATACTACTTCATGGAAACTGCAGTGTTTCATAGAAATACATTGGTTTTACTGGTTTTGTGATAAGAAAGTGAAGGGACAAGGAAGAGTGCTCAAATTTCCTTTGCCTACAGACAAGGTGCTGATTTTAAACATTGGATAAATGATGTTGACAGCTCTGGCTGCGCTTTTTTTTTTGACCGATTCGGTCATTTGGGTCATCAAGCTGGAAGAGGGGCTCTGGTGCATTCAATTTTGTCAGGATCCAGTTAGTGCCATGACTAGGAGCTCACCAAATGCCTAATATCTTTCATTCGTACAGGCTTAGAAGATTTTCTTAATTTCGATTAATTGGAACTCTAGTATAAAGAATAACTAACAAAAGGACTGGGGCCCGGTACTTTCAGAGGTCATCTTGGTGTTAAGTTATCATCGTTAGGAAGCCTGAAGAGTGCAGCAGAAGAGCAGAGCAAGGTAGGGAAAGAATATGAATAGACTATGTACGCTGCACCACCAATAATGATCTAACCAAAGTCAACCCAATTTTACAACGAACAGTGCAAATCTATTTTCAGGCCTTCATCTTTCTTTAATTCTCACATTACAACAACTTTTGTTTCTAGCATCAACACTTTCAAACACAGTTTAATTGCAGGACCTGCCCTCTTATTTCTTTAAACTCTCTGGCCTTAGAGCCACAGTTCTTTTCAAATTGTCCCCTCCACATCCTCAGAGCACCTCATAAATAGGTCTGAGGATGTGAACCAGGGGCAGTATTTCAATTCCAACAGTTTATTTGCAGTATCTGAGTCAGATTGCCAGGTCTGAGGTATCAAATCTATATATCCTAGGACAGGCTTGTCTGCCCATGTCATTCAATTGCTACGAATGTAAGAACAAACTGGAAAAGGAAATGCTCTTATTAAATCAAATCTTTCAAAGCAAGCTATAGGCATCACTCGTGCACAAAGAAGTTTGATATTTCCACATAGCAGAAGTACGTATGTATTACTACAGAGGTAACTTAACATTACTGTTTTCATAGATTCCAGATTTTTGAATTTTTTTTTTTTTTTTTAATATTAACTACTCTATTTTTAAACTTTAGCAAATCAAGAATATTCTTTTCTCATGGATGGCCATATTGCTTTCTCAGGGATGGCAGAATGCTATAATTCTTTATTCTAACGTATACTTTCTTTCTACATTTGAAATTTAGGTGTCAAGGTATCCCATTATGACACTAAATCCCTGCAGAGTTATAGGTGTCAACATATGAAATGCACATGGTAAATCTCACACTACATTAGGTCTTGGAAAATACAACAATACGCTAAGCCAGCCAAATGTAGATGAAGGGGGTTTATCCAGTTACACTGAAATTGGAAGGGTAGAGAAGACAAGAGATAGGACAGAGCAGTGTGTCAACAGCAGTAAGTCAGAGGCAGGGACTTTGTGCCCTCCTGAGCACTAGTTTCTACGATCAACATACAGTGCCAGAGTTTGCTCACTCTTAGAATGTGCGCATCATGAGTGAGAGCAGACCTCCTGCTCTTTTATCTTTCTTTTTACCCCGAGAAAGTCAGAGGCCTGCTAGTTACCCAAAGTAAACTTTTGACAGCTGGAGACATTTAAACTGGAATCTCAAAATGATAAAGAAATGTAGACTGCCTACCAGAAGTAAAACTTATACCTTAATATACTATGTAGAAAGGCAGTCTGTATTTTGCATCCTGCTTGACAAATAGGAAACCAATTCAGCAAAAAATGTTTTTGATCTGTGAAGCTTGCTGCAATCTACCCATTACTGTTACAAAATGGGATTAGAGTTATTTTGTGATAGAGTTATTTGCTTCATATATTTTAATTGTTATTCATTTTAAGAAATATTTTTAAACATAAGCATAAAAGATATGTTATTACTTTAACAGCTAAGCATGACACTGGCAATATTCATCAACATTTCAAACCAGCATTCCTATGAAAAGTTTTCTAACAGACATAAGATTGGATTGATTTTCAGAAATGATGAAAACCTCCAGTTTCCACTAGCAACTCAGTCTACTTACTGTATCAATGGGTGCTTCTAAGCACAGATTTCTGAAATTAGTTAGCTATGTGTTGAGAAAACATGGGTCATGATATTTCTCATTACATAGGCTTTGTTTTGTTTTTCACCTTTTCTGTTAACTCACTGGGGGTGAGAAGATAATGATGATTTCTATTCTAAACACACCATGCCTCTTGCAATCTTACAATGAAAATACACACAGTTTAGAAGGACAAACTGTTACGAGTTGTCAGCTGTGATCTCTACATCTGCCATGTTTTTTCTGAATGTGATAGAAAGAAGGACAGTTGGGAAATTTCAGTTTCATTTCCTGTGCACACCTTGTTTTTACATCTGTAAAATGAGTGCAAATCTTCCGCATAATTGGATGTAGACAGCAGGACACTTTACGTAAACATAACACCTTTTCAAATAATGCCATAAGATCTTCTGCAGGAGAGATAGCTATGCCTTTACAGCTGTGTTTTTGGGTTTCTCTGAAATTCATAAAACCTGAAATACTGAAAAGTCTGGTGCTGTGCATTTGAAAGAGTTTATACTGGGAATAAGTGCCATTTTTATACATCATGAATAGAAATAATTTTTTGTTATGTACTTAAGACTTTGAAGAAAGGTCTGAGTTTCCTTTGGTAATCTGTGCAACTCTTCTTTACTGTTGTCACAGGCAAGGAGAGGCGAACCCCACAAGATATCCATTTAATAAGTCTTTCTTTATATAAACATCGTCAGAAACACAGTCTTCGTTACATACAAAGATCTTTCAAAATGATCTGACAGAAAGAGAAGTTTATGAGTTCCTTTGCTAAGCAAGGAAGATGCAGTAATTGAAAGTGCCCACGGGCTTGGAGATTTATTGTTAAGGGAAGTGTGCTGTAAACAAGAGTAACATTAAGGATTTGACTGTAATAATTCAATCTATCTTACTTTACAAAATAACATATAAGTTTGCAAGTCGTAAGACCTTGTTTACAAATAATTTGCAGCCTTCATGATGTAAGCAGCTTTCAAAGCCTCCCAGATGAAAGAAGTTTTATAAAATGTAAGATATTACTGCTGAAGTGCTAGTCACAAGTGTGTAGTTTGAGCTCAGTATGTTTTTTGCTGGAATGGGTTCAACCTCTGTGCACTTGTGTGTGTAGGAATAAGGCAGAGTACAACAACAAAGCAGAGTGATCTTCCTTTGTGACTAGATAAACAGACCCAGGTGGCATTACTGGATTGAGAGCTGTAAAGTGTCAGGATCCAATGAACTTCACGATGACTAGATTTGGAGGCAGCAGTCATTTCATCCTGCACTAAATTCTTGAGTATATCTGGATAGCTCCAGTCATTCTAAAGTAGGTCCTTTTCTTTCTGTAACTAAAGCACAGAAGGGTGCTGCTCGTAGCCACCCAGCTGAGTAGGGCATATCAAGAACACGCACACAGACTCCCCTTGTAGCTGAGCAAGTCTCATCTCTCAGTAAGTGATCATTGCTTTGATGAAACAACGATAGGAACTGCACAAACCAGTAGAACACATTAAAGTAATTTGGCTAGAAAGGGAAAACATGGAAGAATGGGATTACAGCAATGTATATTTTAAAGAATTTTGACTTTCTTTGCCTAGCACTCCTCTCTGCTATATCCCAGACATTGCAAAAAAGCAGTATACTTGCAAAATGAAAAACACATATTACTGTAAGGCCGCACTTCTCTCTGGAATAAAAGGTGTTTCCTTCTAGACACAGTATTCATCTTAAATTGATCCTAAGGGAAGAAGAGGGTGGAAGAGCTCACTTAGCCATTCTATCACACTGTGTACAGTAAGGGATCTGAATATTTAGTATGTAATATTTGACTATCTTCTGCCCCTTTGTTTCCCTTTCCTACTGCTTCTGGCACTACATTTAAAGAGCACAGCTGCCTGCCTTTCAGGGTATAGATATATCTGTGTAGTGAGTCAGCACAATCTTTGCAACGTAGGCATTTATTCTGACAGAGTGACAGATGTTACTTCTGTCCCAGAGCACAAGATTAAAATCTTTACCAGAGACATTTGATTTCATAGGTTGTAATTTTCACAGAAAGATCACAGATCTGTCCTTTGAACACACAGAACTCCACAAAAATATCTAGATACTGTGCAAAATTTGTCTTAGATCAGACAAGGCAAGGAGATTAGATAACCCACTTGATCTTACATAGAAGCATATGTTGCTCCAGAGGAATAAGAAACTCTTTGGGCCTTAAGGACTAAATTGTTAAGATAGTACTTAACTGACAGAGTTATTTTGCTATTACCTTTTAAGTTGGTTAGTGTTACATTGCTACTATCTTCACAATCTGCCATACACAGCACAGTACTTAGTACAAAGACAAGTAAAGCATGCGAGTTTTCTTGCGTGTAAAAAATATGAAAGCAGATATTTAAAAATATATTGAATATTTAGAGTCGTCAGAACATATAGTTTAATATAATAAATATGAAAAGAGTATTTAGAGAATTATTTTTATGGTTCTTATATCATCTTATCTGGGTCTCCTGATGTTCTTGCTTAAAAAGCTCATTTATTCATCTACTAAGTATTCCAGTTGTTGAGCGAATGAAAAGTACTCTCGGTTCCGGTGCTCCTATTATGCAGAGGTAGTTACTGAGAACATGTACTAAATAGCCTTTTACACCTCAAAAGCACCTTACGATAGTGATAGATGGATGCGCTTGCTGGCGTGATGAGAAAAAAAAGAGGAAATGAACTAAAGACTGCTCTATTATCATGGCAGTTCCTTTCCTAAGAGCCAAAGAAAAAGAAGATTTGATCTATCTATAGTAGAGATGATGACAATTAAAAGAAAAGGCTACACCAATCATCTATTGATTCACAGCTATACAACAGTCTTTATCACTGACCGAAAAGTACTGAAAAATGTAGTTGCCTAACAAGGACGAACAATCACTAGAAACATTTTAATTTCCTCCTTTGTGTATAATAATGCCAAAGACCATAAATACTTCTGTGATGGAGAACAAGATAGACAGAGAGATATGGAGCTGATCTTTTAATGCAAAGACACAAATATACTTTGCACCTATTCATTAATTCAATTCACACTATGTCTGTGAAATATTAGAACAGATTTTATAAAAGAACAAATTAGGGTTTAAAGAAATTGAGATTCTTCAGCCTTTGAAGTAGAATGGTAAATTTTCTACTGAGCTTTTACAGAATTGGGCGGTAGATTGGTCTTTTGCTCACACAATGAGGAACTGTCTGAAGCAAGACTGGAATGGTAACAATTAAGAACCCTTTCAGCAGTGTGTATTTATTGAGAGAATTCATTACTGCGGGAATCAACACAACTAGTCACCAGAAAGTAGGCCAAGACTTGTTACGTTCACCTGCCATTTAGAACTTGCATGGAATTATCCTCTTCTTTTAATTTTAACAGATAACTTTATATAATTAAAGTAACATGATTTTGTCCTTCCTGTGCTCTGAAATCAAGTACTCTTGCTGTCTATTTATTTATATTCAAGAGCACCCATAAAACCTCTTTCATCATATTTCTGTTTTTCCTCTCTCTGTCACTCACTAGCTAAATGAGTTTTGACTTTCTAATCCTCATATACAAAGTAGTTCTTACAGCAGCTATATTGCAAAAGGCTTTAAGGTTTAAAAACGGCGCATATGGGCCCTCAGGGCAGATCAAAGCATGAGAAAAACAAATTGAGGAGGTGAAATAGAGCTCATCTGGGAAATTGATTGCTTCTTTTTGGTCTAAACCTTAGAGATGGAACAGCTTTATAACTTGGAAGAATTGATACCAGTGTACTATTGGGCTTTCAAGTCAGTTCTTCTCTCACTCCATATATTCCCTGTTCCTTGCTTTAACAAACTCAAAATTTAGTCAAGACACTTATCATTTCTCAGTAGAGCTACACAAAAAGTTTGCAACAAACTTTCAGGCAAAAATCACAAGATTGTCTGAACAGAGTTTCAGATATTCACTGACGAGAGAATACAAAAGCCAAAGCTACAAAATGCAAAGAGAATACAAAAGCCAAAGCTCTGGTTTCACCATTTGGGGTTTGAAATGCGCTAGCCTTAAATAGTCAGAGAAAAGGAGGATCCAAAACTAAATGGAAACATGCAAGAAAGCTATCTTGAAGGCAATTGTTGCTACTTGTAGTGTTTGGGAAACATCTCTGCTCCCCATCTTTCTCCAGTGGATGGACGTGTATTTTAATGCAATTTGCAGTGGGGTTTGGGACTTATTACCAGCTGTCAAGAGATCAATTACTGAGGGCTTAACTGACAGCGGATAATTAGATTCTCTATGAACAGCGATTGTGTTTCACTCTGAAGATAGTGTAGTAAGAAAATGAAACATATGGTAAAGTCAGTTATGATTTTTCCTCAAAACTGTTTTTAATAGTATTTAACTATTGATCTGTTGGGTTCCAGTTTACTTTAATGGGTGTGCAATATTGTAAGAAGCTATTGTATTTAGGCTATTTTACTTATATCCTGCTTAAACAATGAGAAATTAACATTGTTATTCAAAAAAGGGTTATTCCTCAGTAAAATTTATGGAGCAAAAGAATGTTTCACAAGGCTGCAGAATTATCAATAAATATATTACAGTTTTGTCATGTCCTTAAGGCAAGATGAGTGATCCCTCTTACTTCCACTGTTCAGTGGAGTTAATGCTGTCTTGGAACCAACCATGTTGGAAAAGGCCTTCTAATGCCTTTTCTAAAAGCATTCCTCTGCCTTTGTGAAATAACACAAGCATCATATCATTTTAGGTAGTAGATACCAGCTGAAGAGCAGAGTGTGATCCTAAGAGGCAGGGATGCACATAGCTCAGTACTTGTGCTTACATACTTGCATTCGCATAAAACGTGAGTTGATTGCAGACATAGTACAGTAGGATGTACATTAGATTAATATTCTTAACGTATCCATATCACTTTTGTACAGATACAACTAAACTCAAGAATAATACAAAAATTTCAGCCAAATATAGACCGTGTCCCTATCCTTACCTGAAGGTATTAAGATAATGTCATTTTCTCATTTTCTCTGTATTAGTAATTTGACAGAATGTTTTTGAAACACTAAACGCCTTCAAACAACAATGAAGATGTCTGAAGAAGACAAGTGAGATTATAATGTTTCTTCTCAGTTTTGCCATTGGCTTGCCACTGCAATATTGGCCACACCAATGCTTTAGTGTCTAGAGATTTAATTTCAGACCCTTTTAAAAGGCTGGAATTCCACATGGCAGGAGAATGGAAGTTTCTTGCAATCAAAAAGATTTTTAGAATTCTTGCATCGAAAGTTAAGAATCTAAAATGCCTAATCTAATTGGTTTTAAAATTATGTGAAAACTTAATCTTCTCTTTTCCCTAGTAATACTAGACAGAAGTAATCTGATTTTTTATTTACAAAACAGAAAATCCTCCAAAAAGGGGGTAGTAAAAATGCCACAAGTCTATTTCTATTAGCGTCAGAAATTAATACCTAACTGCTTCTAGTTACAGCTTTAAGGAAAAAAAAAAAGCATAATTGGATAAATACAAAAATATCTATTTTCGCATCCCGCAAGCCTTTTAAATCAGATGCATACTAAAGCCAACAACCTGGATTCACCCATCAAGTCTGGATTTGTTCAGACAGTTAAAAGCTTCTTGAGGAAACTCTTTCTTTTCCATACAACAGCATACTAAAGAGCAAACTTCTGTTATAGTTACATACTATACATAGTTACAAACTTACATACTGTTATACCACCATCCAACTATACTTCTGGATTAAACAGATCTGTTATAAATGCTAATTCACTCTTTCAACACTTAAAAGGATGTGTGGTGAAAATTGAAGAAAACAAAAGTTTCCTTTTGTCCCTACCTTCCCTCTTCTCCAGGGGAAAAAAAACAGCAGGACACTGTAAACTTCTGAGACTTGCTTCTCCTACAAAGGCTGTGCTTCTAATGGCTAAAAGCCATCTAGGTGCCACACCCAGCCAATGAAAACCCTGCTTGTTGATGCAATCAAGGGGGATATCCAAGTCAGCTGTGATGACACACCATTTTATCTTTCAGGGAAATAATCTGAAGTCTCCAAAAAAATATATGAAGATTTAGGGTTTCTGAACTGATAGACTGGTGGCCACTAAGCCACCTCACTCTAGGTTTCAAGAAAAAGTGGTAAAATTCAGAGGTCACTGACACAGCATTTTTATAACAGCTGCTTTCCATGACTAACAATTTAGCCTGGATTTCATTCAGAGATCTAAGAAGTCAAAAATGGGCAGATACTGTACCTAAAGAGTGTTTTGAAGTGTACTGAAAGCAATGCCAAAAGTGTTAATATCCAGTTCCACCTTTTGTGGCTTTTATCTGTAGATCTCAAAATGCTAGCGATATTCCACTAACTAAGTGCTCTATATTCAGCTCAGGAGGAGGTCAAGGGCAGAACTCCCATGGACTTTAAAAGTTTGCTGGAATAAGACAGATGTATCAAAACATATTACTGCAGCTTCTGTCTAATATATTGTTTTGGGGGCCAAAGGAGCAGTAAACCATCAACCACCAGCCTGATAATTGCAATTCTAATGAAAATGTGTGCCCCTTTTGTGTCATTTCCACTGTAAAACAGCATGCTAGTACCCACTAGTGAACAGTGCACTCAGCAGAAGAATAACTAATAGGAGAAATAAAAATTATGTCCCTAATGGTGTATTTTTAATGTATTAAATAATGATAAGGGGCAAAGGGCAAATATTCAGCAATCAGCAAGCAACCAATGGGGGAGTGGGGTGGGAGGATGCAAAAGATATTGATTCAGTAAGTAAAGACCATTAAAAATCTTAGTGCAGCCCTTCTCTGAAATCTTCTCCCACTTGTCATAAAAGTACTGAAACGTATCATCCTTCATTTTGATTGAAGCTAGTCTCTCCTCCAGACGTTAAGGCTGTTCTGTTATCTGTTACCATGTCATATATATTCCTGCAAATATACTGTCAAAAAGACATACTTGCAGGTTGACAGCTAAGATATTAAAAAGCAATTCCAGTTACAGTTGGCCAAATTTTTGATTAGCTCTTCAGTAAACAAAGGGTATTATTACTGACAGTAGGTGATTTCAGACAAGATAGGTGTATGCTGTGGCACAAGTTTCAAGTCTCAGTTGTGTGTTAGGGTATGCTAAGAGATAGCTCGAGCACTAAGAACCTTGTTGTCAGGCTTAAAGAGAGACAAGGGTAAGAATCCAATGTACTAAAGAGAAACTCTTCCTTTATTTTTACAGAATTTCTAAGTTGTACTCCTCTTTCACATTGAACATATTGAAATACTTCTAAATACAATCACAAATTGTTGCTTGGCAAACCTAGCTGGAATAGGATATCATTTGGGGGCTTTATAATTCTGATCCTTTACAAAGGTTGTCTGAAAAAAAAACAAAAAAGTACACAGAAAAAATGACAATTATTTCTTCTATAAAAGGAATGGCATAATACAGACAAATGGATTTTGCGGGAGAATTGCCAATTATACTTGGCCTTGTTCAAAAGGTTAATGATGAAATACATCTGGCTTATATTTCAAGAAGAAAACTAGCAGTAAGGCAAAATTATTCATTGTGAATCGAGTGAAAATGTTTCCTTTGGTCTTTCTTTGGCTTTTGCTAACTATCAGGTACTAAAAAATGCTTCCTGCTGTTGAAACAGGTATGCTTAATCTTCCGAATTGAATTGAAATACTTTAAAACAGAATCCACTCTTTTTTTTTTTTCTTTATCATCTGCTACTTATATACGTCTAATGATGTAAACAGAAATGAAGGACATGGCAATGGTCCTCATTAATCCAATAATACTTTGTGGCTAGAGCAAGTCATGGGAATATTTACAATAAAAAACTTTGTTTGCTCTATGGGTTCGTTTGGGAAAAGGCAGTTAAAAGAGAATGTTTCATATGAATCTGAATGAAACATCTCCTAGTAAACAAGTTGGTAAAAATATCTGCACCATTAGTTATGGTAAAGTTATGGTGTTTTGTGAGACTGATAACGAGCAGAATAGAAACAGGTAAAAAACCTCATCCTGTCCAGTGGATGGAAGAAATCTATAAAGCCTTTTGAGGAGTTAGCCAGCCTAGATTTGGTGCATCCCCAAAAGAAGACACACATGCACAAGATGAAATGCACAGCCATTAAGTCTTTTTGAACTTTTAGGGGAGAAAAAAAAAAAAAAAGAGAGAGAGATCATTTAAACATGCAGCCTGTTCATCATGCTATTTTGTTTCTTATTTTTGCTGTTCCTTCTATTAGGAGAGTTGTCTGCTGACAGCTCCCAGAGAGAGACTGGGAGACATCCGGCATGCACATACACTGCCACGTAAACTTGGCTAATCCAGGTGATGAAGCCAGGACACTGTCCAGGGGCAGGACAGATGCTCAGCCTGGAAAGCCTGAGCACAAAACTGAGGAAGTAATTGAAAGAATCATGAAACTTCAGTATGACAATAGGAAATAGGTGAAATGGAATAATTATGTTGAAAAACTAATTTTTAAAACTTACATTGTCCTGTTTTCTGGGGGAGTCTGAATAGAGTACCACAAGAGAAAAAAAAAAAAAAAAAAAAACTCCAGTGTCCATTCACATACATCAACTGCTGTTAAAACTAAAGGGAATTACACAAACTCCATTGTATCTCAACAGAATTTTTCATTTTAGAAGAGCTGGTATCATTTCTAGTCTGCAAAGGTATAATTTATAATTTAATAATTAGTTCACATGTATAATACAATAAGTTTATTGAAAACATTCTGAATTCTATTGTTACATGATGCACATATGGTCAATTCTCTCATAAGAAGAGCTTCCTTACAGCAAGCTTAAAGAAGAGGCGAAGGAGGCATCTTGTAAGGAATTGCTGCCAGAAGAGGCACCAGCCTCTGCAAGAATCAAATGTTTGTAGCCTGTTTTAACTAGTATTTTCAATCTTACAAACCTAGTTGTCAGAAGTCTTTCAGGGTTTGACTTGCTAAGAATATATCCCCGTGGAAATCAAACACCTATATTTCAAGTTGAATATCTAAAAATTTCTAGCTATTTTTAAAGGCTCTGGCTTCTTGTAGGTACCCATCTGGAGAAGAACTGTTTGAAGATGTAAAGCAATTTTACAGTTATACTGAGATTTCGTAAACAAAACAGCACTGTTATGCGGTTACCTTGCACATTTCCTCCTTTTCCCCCATTAGATTTCTCTTGCAGTTTGAGATGATAGATCAATTGCTTTGATATATATTGCAAGTATATAAGCATGGCCAGACTGATGTAGCAAAATATATCTTTACTATGCATAGTGCCCAGGACAAAACATTTACTCAAAAAACCTCACTCAACAACAACAACAAAACCATCCCTTTACCATGATCTGAAACTTGTCAGAACTCAGGGACTGACGGATAAGCAGGGAGCAAACTTCAAAAGAGAGTTTGACACAAAAATGTGCAAAAAACAACATTAAGACATTTACATTAATGATGAAACAAAGCCATTGAAGTTAAATATTAAAAACTATCTTCAGAATAATACATATTTCAAGACAAACTTTTTGCTAAGTTTTAATACAATTCCATAGGTCTGCATTTGGGACTGAACTGAGATTTGCTCCAGGTCATACCTCCATCGAAGAATATTATATGGGTAGCTTACTTCATCTGAACACAAGGAGAGGCTATTGCTCACTTTGACCTGTCAGCCCAATTGACATCAAAGTTGTCAAGAAAAATAGAAAAGGGTGAACAGGAAAGCAAAGGACAAATATAAAGTAACAAAAAAGAAGACCTGGAAAGAAAATGTCTTGCCACAAAGGACCTCTCTGCTTAGGTCATGAACTCATGTCACGTTCTCCCGATAGTTGGTAATAAATATCTGTTAACCTCATCCAGAAATGAAACATAGTAAGGATAGTCAATATTAATTGTTGAAATAGAGCACACTGATGCAAAAATAGAGACTGTATTCAAGGATATCACAGATGATAAACTGAATATAGATGTGGGGAGCTATGAGTTCCTGAATTTTCATGCCAACTGTGAGAGTTTATTAGGTGACCTTGGCAAGTTGCTTGCCCTTGTTACTTAGATCCACACAGAACGTGAAATAATATTTACAGGTTTGGATACACAGCACCCTGCCTACAGCTACTACAAATCTACTTTTTCCTGGACATCATCTTTTTGTGTACCCAATGTGCTTTCCAGATGTAATTTTGGTAAATAGGCCCAGGTATTTCGTGGTTCAGATCTTTCCTATGTGAAGGTGCAAGGCTGACAGTCAAAGGAGGCCAGTGACAGGGTTTGCTCGATTTTTTGTCATCAGCAATATGACAGCCCTATGAATACCTCTTTATTCAGATTGATGAATTCAGGTTAGATTCATGGAGAACTCATTAAAACATTGCATGTGCCAAAGGAAGACAAGAATATCATGAAAATCTGTTGATTAGGTTTTGTTTAGTATGGAAGAGTTTTGCAGAGAAGCTGTGTTTCAGGCTTACAATAGATGAGGCTTGCTGTGAATGATGTTCAGAGGTTGCATGCAATTTATCCTATTTCCACTATGGCAGACTTGCAGTTTCTAAACCATTGCAAAGGCATTACGTAATGATCAAGTAAGCATTCGTATATATCATTATTTTCAGAGGGGCGGACTGATTCTAGAAGAATGAGCAATCCATGCCAAATCAGATGAGAACTCACAAGAGTGACTCATGAACGTGGTGTGGCTGCATGGTAGACTGTTCCTTAAGTAGCTCACGGGACACCCCAATCACCTGGTTCATTTTGAATCAGCAGGGAATTGTGCAGGTTACTTTCAGCTGCCACTTTTGGCTGCTGTAAAGAAAGCAGAAGTAGCAAGAGATATTTTAAAGACATCGTGGGGGAAGGGAAAAAAGAGTAGAAGAAGATCTGTGCATACTATATAATTATAATATCAAATCATAAAAGTTTGGCATCCAGGGAGCTACCATGAGTTCCTACTTAGAAAATTTACCTTTGAGAATTGAGGTTTATTCTGCCATAAATCCTTGGCTCAATAATTTTGCTAAAAATAATTGATAAAAGTAACAAGAATTGTTATTGATCTGAATTTCTTATTTTGTAATCCATTTTTACTGAAAATAAACCAAGACATCCTAAAACTCCTCCAATAAAGCATGCTGATCTAAGTTATTTAGGAACAGTTTTGATTTATGTCTAACAAGGTATTTTGAAGTACATTATGGTAGGACAAACTTCAGTTTTGTGAACTGAATGAATTGTTCTATCATCATGTTATCTAATCTTTTTGTTGTTATTATTATTAGTTGGTGCTGAAAGCAGAACACTGGCAAATGCATCTTTCTTCCTCCAAACTAACATTAGGACATGCCACATACTCTATAATATTTGAAATATTATTTTAAAGCCACAAGTGAAACAACAATTTGGAACACAGAAAGATGAAAGATCAGGATTTTTTTTTAGCGTTTTAGAGATTAGTAATGCTAAGAAGCACAACAGATTGTTTGCTTGTTTGATTTCCCCAGAAAACTGAAGAAATACTTATTAAGGGAATACCATGGTGACAGTCAACACCGAAATCAAAAGCATTGATGCATCACCAATTTCAGCCCTCAGATTTGGGAGCTCTGAACACAAAACACTAGTATTTCCTTTGGCGATTTCCCACATTGAATAACCTGTATCAGAGATAACAAATCTTTAAATTGTTAAAATACCCTAGGTGATACGTGCACAGAAATAAACTACCACGGTTTCAGTATTCGCTTTTATCTTTTACAGAGCCAGACTTATTATACTATATGATATTTATATGATCGTACAATGCATCTTACACTTTTTAGCTGCACACTATGTTCTGATTATAGCTATTTACATAATTATTCTTTCTGCAGGGGAAATACAGTGCACTATGAAAAACATACTCAGGAAAAAGTCATTACACAATTACTCATACAATACTCTGGAGCCAAATCCATGATACAGTGCAAATAAGTGACTTCCTCAACATACTTCTGTGAAGGAAGGTTATCCTAACTGAGTTATCACTCATTTTAAAGTCAAATCTCCTTGGTTGTGAAGGCAGGCAGTACATTTTGTAGAATGTACAAGCATTTACCAAATAAACAGATCAACTTTGTAGAGCCATTGGAAGTACCATTATTCCTTTGTTATTTTTTTGCCTCTGACTGCAGTCTTGTTTATGTGCTTTATAAGAAGTAGAAGTGAGTCCAAATCAGTTTCCCAGACCTCAACCTTTCAAAACCTGAAGAACATTGGACTTCAAAAAGGTGAAACTTCTGGCAACAGCATGAAAAATTTTGGTATTGCTTCTTTGTCCTCTTGATTCTGAACAGCTTTAACTTTTTGAAAGATGGAAATAACTTAGAAAAAAACCCTGCATATGGCTTCCATATTGTGTGAGGATTGTCATGTAATAAATTCAAATGATACATAGATCATTTGTGCCTTTTAAGACAGACCAAAGTGAGTTTACTTGTATGAGGACAGTTTGGACGACAGTGTCAAAAATGAAATTGCTTGCTGCAAGGCAGATGTGAGAGCGATTTTTGTTGCCCACTGCACAAGACTTCTGTTTAAAGGGCAATTCAATGCAGATAGAAGACATGCAACCTTCTAGTACAGGATTTAATGTGCACTAACTTTTTTCTGAATAATCCTCCCCCCCAGTATGGGGACTACCTTATTTATAAGTTCATAATTACGCCTTATAAAGAAGGTTGAGCCTAATCAAGAAACTCGTATTCACATAATCATCAAAGAATTTCCCCAGAGAATTCCAATGAGATCAACAGGGCTGCTTAGCTGTAAAGAAGCTCCATGTACCCATACTAAATATAATGGATACAAATACTTGTAGTATGTGTAAGTGGCTAGGACACTGGACTGGGACATCATCAAGTCTGTCTGATCTGTATAGCCTTGACGACCTCTCTTGTCCTCCCATAATGGCCTTTCCCGCTTTGCCAATTTAAGTCTTTCTTCTGGGAAAATCAGTCTTTCATTGTCTGTATGTGCAGTTGGGGTCCCAGTCTTTGTTGTGGTTTCGAGAGGCTCTTATAATAGAGACAATAATGAGTTCTTAATTTGAGGAACAATCCTGTGGAAGCAAAGACTAGCTCTTACTCAGGCTTTTAACAGGTGGAAAATACACCCCTGAATGGTCTGTGAATATAGTGCTTAACTTTAAATAAACGTTGATGCTGCTAATAGCTAAATATCATTGCCCTGAGCCAGCAGGTTTTGTACAGTTCTGTATATTCCTTACAGTTATTTGCCCCCTAGTTGTGCTTGTTTTCTTTTGAAGAATAATTAAGATTTAATGGCATATTTTCATTTTTTTTTCTGCTTGCTTTCTCGCTGCCTACTGTGCTGATTGCTTGTGTCTGATCCTGGTCATTACAAGAACTGTACGGTAATTGCCTATGTGGTGACTCATTAATGAAGGTCCCCAGAGAGATGAGAAGCTGTTCTTTTGAAGTTCATCATGTTTGCTGTTGGCCTTCTAGTTTAATCTATACATTCAGGACATCTTAATCATTGGAAACTCCTTTTTTCTGAGAATATAGACACCTTGTAAACAAGGACCTTTATCTCTGCTAACAACATGGCTTACCTCTGATAAATCAAAGCATTACACACACAGACACTCTTTTCATCTTTGTAAAGCCAGAATGGTTCAGAAAAAGAAAACCAAAACATTCTGGTACAAACAGGTGTTTTGGATCAGGGAATTACCTCCAAAAATACATCATTTCATACATCTGAAATTCAGCAACATATTGCAACAAAAAGCTCTGTTCATGAAAACATATTTTCCAACTCTCAGACGCTGATTTTTTTTTTCATTTTTAACACAGCTTTATAATAAGACAGATTACATAATAGTTACATTTTAGAATTTTCTGTGAAATAGCTGTTTGAAACTGCTTAAAAATTATCGTAATGTTTGGCACAAAGTCAGCCAAAAGCTCCCAGCTATTTTTGTTCAGGCATCTCACCTGCTCTTGCAGACAGACAACCCCCAGCTTGCGCTTCAACTCTCCCCTAGCCCAGTGCTACCTGGGAGTGAGGGCTTCCTGCTCCCAGGTGCTTCTCTCCGACTCCCTGGGCTTATATAGCCCAGCAATATTAATGTACAAGGTCTCCACAACTTCTTAGCAGTTACCTGATGAATGGATTTTGGAGAGACCTATCCATGTTTCACCAGAAGTTTATCAAGATCTTTTCCAACACATTCTCGTTTTGACAAATGAACCTGACAGGGGAAAGACTGTTTCAAGAGAACATTCCTGTGACGGTAGCACTGGAAATACTCAGTTCAGACAATTAACTTTTTGTTTTGTTTGTATGCTAAATGGCATTAGGGTACCTTTTTGCCAGCAGTGAAGGGTGCACTGAAGGTGATTAACTGCTTTGTTTTTATTATCCGTGTAATTTACTCATTTGTTTTTCTGAAGTTGTGCTGTCCTTACAAGACAGCTGTCAACCTGCATGGGTGGTCCATTATTTGTATTCACCAGTCTGTTTCATTGTCTCTGTCTACACCTAATTTAATAGGAAAGGAAAGAGCTGTGAGCAGAAGCGAGTCTCCAGAGCAAGGACTCTGAACGTGAGGGAAGGGAGGAGCTCTCCTTGCCAACAGACACAAACATGTGCTCTAGACGCCCGTTCACTGGAGTCCCACCAATACATCAGGACTTGAAAGATCCATGCAAAAAAGTTTCTCTGACTGTCTAAGGAGAACATCAGGGAAAGATGGATCCCTCATGAATTAAGGCTTGATGAGAGGGGCAAAGGAGCATGACAGGACTACTGTAAAGTTAAGCAATGACGCTGGCAGAACTTAAAGACAACTTTTGCATAAAAGCAATTATAAACAGATACAAATGGGGAGACCTTAACAGCTCCACAACAAATTAATTAGCCCAAAGCACCTGATGACAATACTGCAACCTCTTGGGCACCTGTACAACTACCTATTTGCATACAGTCAGACATTTTACAGAGCACCACTCTAACAGGTCTCATCAGCTCAACACAAGAAAACTGATTTAAAAATTCAAGCAGTTCTGTTTTGTGCATAGTCATTGCTATCCTGGATATTCCAGTTTACTAAAATGAGAACTCAGAATCTTTTTTCAGATTTGTGCAAGGAATCATGGAAAAGGCAACAAAACAAATGAAAGTAGTCCCTAACACTTAACATCACTCATCGTGGCAAAAATATAAGGGGGTTGTTGTCCCACTGGTGGGTCATAGTAGAATTTGTATTACCCCCTCTCTGGCTAAAAACAAAGAGAAGCAGCTGATAGGTGTGGTTGGAATTGGGTTGTCAGTGGCTGTTATATGCATGTTTAGTTGCACACAAACAGTGAGTTTGGATTTAACTTGTTTAATGGTATAATCTCTCTCCCTGTGGAGTGATGCAGAATACGGCATTTCATACCTCTAGGAATGCCATCGCCAAATTGAGGAGATCCCCAGATGGTAGCACCAGTGTATTCCTAGCTGTGTGGATTTGAATGAAGATACACAACTGATCAATATTTCTGCAACCGGAAGCCCTCATTCAAAAATATTTAAATATTTGTAAAATAAATGCTGGTTGTGAAAAATCCATGCTGCCAAAGACTTGATACTCCTCCTTACTCAAGAGATCAAAACACATATCTAAGGTGTATTAAATAAAAATAAATATTTTGCTCACATCAAACCAGTAGCAAATCTTATCCCCATACATTAGTGTATATATAATAGTAAGATAACTGTTAAGCTTCTTTCAGAGAAGTTTAGTTACAGAAGGTTTATTTGCTACATGCAACTGTACTATACATTTGTTGCAAACCATTTCAGTAGCAAGTTGAAGGAATTATTTATTGTCTCCTTTACATATTGACATGATAATTTGTTGTTTTAAACCATTCATATTTTAACCAACTGCCACTCATGTGTTTTTCTAACTTCTTTACTTATGTTTGATGTGAAATGATTGAGAAATGTTTGGAGCTTTAGTTAACAGCTGATTAAAATAAGCACTATTTGAAAGACAGAATTACTAGGGCATCAGAAATCTATTAAATGAGCCGGAAAAATCCTGTGGAGTATAATATATGCATGTGATTAAGATCTCTACACTGATAGGGTTTCCTTTCCTACTGTCCATTATAAAGGCATTAAGAAAGTTGCATCAATTAAGACACTAGGCCTGAAACATAAAAGTACTCAAATTTTCACGGAAAGCACAAATAAAGAACAATGTGAAATGTCTATCTCACTTGGTATAACCTTCCTCATGAAAGAAACCTAATGATTTGTACAAATTTTTGTGACACACAACTCATATCATAGGTTATAACAGTTTAAACATTTATCCATTACACACATGCATGAAATAGTAGTACTGGTCTCAGTGCTGCATCTCTAGTGTAAAGTAAATTTTGCAATGGCAGCCACAGTGCTAAAGAGGTACATTAAATTACCATCAAAGCCTGTTGCAATTAGGTCTTATATGTTTAGGGTAAAAACATTTTTAAAAACTCCGTGGCTGATTTCACTATTTATACCGGTGCTTCTTCATTTGTCAGTGGACTTAATAGACTGGGAAAATAAAAACTTTTTTGCTAAATCTCAGCACCAGTCTCTAGTCAAACCTGAGATGGTAAAACTCCTGCTTCCTTCATTAATGAGCTGCCTTTGTAGTATTTTGAAAGGATTTATCACAGAGCTATCCGGACAAGTCATTTATTTTGTATCATTTATTATATATATCATATAATAATGGAATCATTATTATATAAAAACAGGAAATGCTTATAGGTACTGACATAATACATCATCATGTAGTAACAATTAATGCAACTTTTTTTTTTTTTTTTCCCCTCCTTTCGCAAGCCTTTATTTTGCTGGTTTGAATTTTATTGACTTGGAACTACATTACTCCATACCTACCTTCACTTTGTAAAAAACAAACAAACAAACAAACATTAAAAAGTAGGGCAAATGGTCTATTTTTAAATGATCAGTTTTATCAAATGTAAGTGGGACCTGAGATAAATAGAGCAAATAGAAGGAGCTGCCAGTGGTCCCATGCATAGCAGAAGATGGACACATGGAGATAACATGCAGCAATTAGCTGTTTTATTATTCTTATTTATTTAACAGTTTTGTACCCAGGACGTCAAGAGAAGAACAGAAAAAGAAACTATTTTTTTCTTTGTTTTTACATCAAGTCATGTCTGGAAGATGAACTCAGTTACTTCAGGTCTCAGAATGAAGAGATTACAAGATATGGTCATTAGTGGTTGAAATAGCTCTGTTCTAGGTCCTCTTTCTCTGGGACAGAGAAATAGGTATCTCCTGATTAGTCAGTAGACATGTTAGGTCAGCAGTTAGGTCTTAAAAGAAAGATTTTTGGAGTTCTCATAGAACATCTTGTTTTTAGTACAAACATATTATTGGATCTGATATCCATGTTGTAATGGAACCTATATAAAAAAAGGCAAGTAATTCATTAAGAGGCTGCACCATGTAAAAAAGAATATGTCTTGATTCGTTAAGTGCTTTCTCTTTTTTAGTTTAAAATGCAATAATGCACATTTTCATCAGAATCTAAATCATCTCTCTTGTTTTTAATATTGTAAATTCTACTATGATTCAGCAGATCTTATTACCATAGTAAGAAAGGAGTTCAAAGAATTTCCAAAGGTAGCGGTGTAACATTGTTGATGGTAAATTGCACATTGTTAAGCTCAGATGGATTAGTATGTGGGACATTAAAAACCTTATCTGACGTTACATTCTGGTTTTCCTTCCACACATCAAATAGCAATCTGGAAAAAGAAGCCATTGGACTCTCTTTTGTAGGTCAATAGAACCAAACATGAATGGAATAAGCCCTGTGATTTGGAACTGTTCTTTGTAACTCATTTTCCTCTACACAAACAAAGTGGGGGAAAAGCAAGCTTCCTCCCACCACCTCACCATATAAAAAACAAAAGAACAACAACAAAAACCTCTAAATTTCTCTTTTGATTCATGCCTCATGCTCTGGCAAATTACACACAGGACTGAATAAACCAAGGCCTTGCCCACATGCCTTGTATTCATCATGGTGGGAATATTACTGTATTCCACTGCTATCAGGAACAGAGGGATATACAAGAGGGAAGCAAGTTTAACTATTGTCTCCAGCAAACATCTCTAAATAAAGATAAGCTTTAGCACTTTTATTTGTTTGTTTTTAGGATGAAGCACAAAGTGAGTAAGACAGTGTGGTGGCCGGTAAATTCTGAAATTTTAACATCTCTCATGTATCATCACCCTCTACAGCCACAACCCCTTCCTGAAGCAAGCTTCAGGGTTACCGATACTTTCTGGTTTCATGTATTCCTTTTTTTCAGGGTAAAACTAACATCGTGTTAGCTGGAGGTCACACTCAAATAGTCTTTGGGGGAGAAACCTACACATTGGTGTGGAAAAGTTGTGGGGATTATCACACACTTGTATTGCAGTCACATAATATCAACCATTCCTTCATTGCTCCTTCTCTGTTCTCCCCTGAACGTGCCATGTGCAAAACACAGCTCTCCCAAGTTAATGTAAGAAATGCACCCCCCCCACACCTCCTGGATCTCTGTGCCTCAGCTAGTCCTATGCTTTTAATAGCTGCTTTGCTCCAGCTGAACTTCACCTGCACAGAAAAGATGCCACACTGCGAAGTATCGTATGCAACATGGGGTCACTTGTTAACAACTCATCTGGTCAGCTACTTCATCCAGCATCTGCCTGCCTGTTTATCCAAAAGGGATCTGTAAGCCAGAGGAATACAAACACAAGCTTCACAGGAAGTTTTGTCCGGTAAATAAAACATGAAGTGCCAAAGAAACTTACACTAAGATCACCTTTCCAATTGTTAATCGCAGAATGCCGAAGAAATGTAAAAGCAGATTTAATTGAGGGACATTTGATCACAGCAACTCAATTAATTATTCTGCTAAAATCATATCAGAAATATCTTAGTTTGCTCTGAATGAAAATATCTCTACCCCATTCATCCTTACATTATTCTACATCTAGCAAAGCTGCCATTAAGTAGATGTAAAATAAATAAATAAAAAGCCAATCACAGCTTTTTTATGGCTAATGAACAATAGCCATTTACTGACTCATATCATTAAAGCACTAACACCATCTAAATTCATAGATATTGCAATTAAGATTAAGTAATGAGAAGGCTGAAAACTGCTCCTGGTAACTTCTTGTTTAAATGGGGAGTGAAAAACAAATCATTTGGAAACTACACAGGATGGTTATGGTACATGATTTTGCAGATCTGAAAATTTTGTTTGCTGAGATTGCAGTTAGACTAGGCTATGAAAACATTAAATATCAAATATTTGTGCAAACAAAATTGACAATTTATGAATGTTATGTATGGCTTGAAATTTACTCTATTTAACATGCACTAATATACCCAACTCTGCTGTGCATTTGCTCATGTGTAACACAACTCATACCCATGCTGGAATGAATCAAGGTGTTGTCATTATATTAAGCAGTATACAGCCTTGCAGCAACAAGTTAAACTTTGGTTAAAATAAAATGTGACTGAATCACAATGAGATTGCAATACGAACAGAATTACTGTAGCCATTGCTCAGCATGTTTTGAGCACAGTGCAAATAAGGGGTCATATAACACTAGGAAGAGGGAATTAAATTCAGTGACAGCAGGGCAGAGCTTCCACTGTGGCATCAGACACAGCCATTGCACAGGACAGGAAAACATCTCTACAGAAAACCTATACCATAAAAAAGGATGTAGAAAAGAGCAATATCAAAGTCTTTAGTGTGATCCACAGCTGTCATTCCCAAAATAGCATTGTAGAAGATACAAATACTGTGATTAAGAATAAATTTTGTCTATTTCATATTTAAAATACTTCCCTCCTGCCATGAAATTGAGTTTACAGGAGAAAGATGCAAACTGAAATAAAAAAAAGGTTTTAAAGAAGGCCATGTGTTTTCTTTGGTTTCATGACATGCCCTGATGCCCTTTAAATTTTGACGCAAAGAGATGCTCATTTGAAATCTAAGCCAGAATACAGTTTGTCCAAGGAGGATGGGATGTGGCACAGCCTTTCCTTGCTTCACTCCCAGGTCTTCTAAGGATGATGAGTGCTCTTATTTTAGTGTTATTATAACATCAAGAAGGAAGTGTTTCTCAGGTTAGAATCAGATGGAAACCATACTACTGCCGATGATTTGGTCAAGTTTGCCATTTCCATGTTCCAGTATAAGATTATTTTTGTCCAGATCCTAAGGGTAATATCAAGGGGAAGATTTGTTATCTATTCCTACAGTAGATAGATGTTTAATGAGCACTTGATGATTCATCTAGAGTATAAAATTTCAGCTGAGAGCCTGGTGTTATTATTCAAGCCCATTTCGCAGTCAGACAGCTCCCACTCTTCTATAAAGTATTTTTTCTCTCTGTGAAAAACAAGGCCTTGGAGGCAAGTCAGGAGCTACACAATGGCATATTGAATTTACTGGCTTTATCTTGAACAATATGGCAGAAATATTTCAGTGATGCAAGATCTAATCTATAAATAACAAGGAAACACGGTAAAAGACTGTGCCGACAGATTGTTGCAATCCCCGATGGTTTGAATGGGAGTTTACTAGACAGAATTCCTAAAGGGTTACAGTTTTAAGTGGAGCTGAGCCAAACAAAAATAAAAATAGGGAATCTAAAATGTCACTGCGTAAAGAAATCATCTGATACTGCAAGGGATCAACATTCAGTCACTCTTCAGCATTTCACAATTTCAAATCTTTGGATGTCTTTAAAGCAATTCATTTTGTTCCCCTTTCTTTCTCCCATCTCTATCTTTTTTTAATGGAGTGCATTGTAAATACACGCACTTCAAACTGGGAGCAGGGAAATACAGACACCGTACAAAAGAGTAGCCCGAAATGAAGACAGCCAAATGAGCCATCAGAGCATGAAATTCCCCATTCTCCTCCCCAATCTGTTGATCATGATTTCCTAACTTCTCATCTTGCTCTGCTTTGCTTGGCAGCTGCTGCAAAAAATCTTCACCCTAGCCAAAAGTTTAAGCTAAGAGGTTCTTTTCAGCACCGATGCCAGTGCAGCCCCAGGGAGCCCTGCGCACAGAGGCTACCAGCTGTGGGGCTGGCACCTTGCCACAGACTGTCAGCGCAAATCCTCTGCTAAACCTGGACCTGCACTTCAGAGCCTGCCGCAGCAGGGGCTGAGGTAGCAGTGCGTACATATACCTCTGGATGCAGCTCACTATTGAGAGAAGCTGGGGGGGAAATGTATATATATATATGTATTTTTTTTTTCAAAGTTAACCTTTCCTTTATATCAAGAAAAGCTAAATTGGCAGCTTCAAATATCTAGAAGCCAAGCAAGCTGTGTTTACAATCATATAGGAGTGAATCATCTCAGCTACTTTGTATTTGTA
>VXAA01006688.1:899952-940635 GCA_013399115.1 Anseranas semipalmata
CCCCCAAGATTGTCACTTCGTTTGTACTAGAAGAATCTTCTTTACAGCATCTGTTCTGTATGCCTTTAAGGCTACAGTTTAAAGAGACAGACAGTTTGGGTTGCAGTAGTGCCCCTTAAAACTATGCATTTTTATCTTGAGTCAAAGATAATTATTTTCTTTTCCATTAGACCTAGAACAGAAACAGAATGGTATAGACCTGTATTTATTTGGGGGGCCCATGTTTTGTATGAAATTAATTGAGAAAAGTTACATGTGTGTTCAAACTAAGTGACTGTTTACTGTTAATATTATGGTAATATTTAGGAGTCCTCAAACAACTTTAACAATACAGAATCCCAGAATGGTTGAGGTTAGACCTGTGGAGGTCATCAACGTCCCTGCTCCAGCAGGGCCACCCAGAGCTGCTGCCCAGGCCCTTTTGGAGGCCAGGCAGCTTTTGGAAATCTCTGAGGAGGAGACTCCACAGCCTCTGTGGGCAACCTGTGCCAGGGCTCCACCACCATAAACCACTAAGTTCACACAACTTTTGTAAAATTCATTTGTGAGCTTGGCTTCTAGCACTACAGACAACTAAGTCACACACTTTCTCTAAGACTTTTATTTGAATTTTTCAAAACCATAACATGGTGACTTTGCAATAAGCCTATGAAATTAAATGTAGAACAAAGGACAAAAAGTGAAGTATTTGGAAGGATAATGAATGCATTTATATTTTGAAACAGATAATGCAACTCGACAAGCAGAGAGAAGGTTTATATATGGTAAAGAAAATAAAATATTACAGTATTGGTGATTGCTTTTGATACTAAAGTATATTATTCACAATAATTCATACTAAACTCCACTCAAATATTCATACTAAAAGATATTATTCATAAAACATATATTGGTTATCAGTCAGCACTACCCAAAATCAAATTTTGGAAATTTTAAGAGAGACTCAGAGTAATCCCCCATAAAGGATAACTCTGGATTCAATGAAAATTGGTTCAGTGGAATACACAGATGAAAGATGGAAAGAATAGCTTCCTTGTCCTTTATTGATGGCACTGCATTCTGAAATGAAACCCACCAGAAATGCGCTGTGATAAAACCTTTCTAAAGTAAGCACTTCTTTTAGTAAACCATCATTGCTCACCAGTAGTAAATAATTTTTTTGTCATAGTGCTAGGGACAGCACATGGATGCACTCACACACATTCACTCTTCTAAAATACCAGAGAGGAGAGCGTCTACAGCTTTTACCCATTAAGACTAACTAAACTAAGGTAGCAACACAGCCATTCCAGGGAACAAGATTGCTTAGAAAACTGGTAGTAGTACACAGTTCTTTTCTATTGTTCTTAATCAGGCATGTAACAAAAGGGCTCCTGTCATTTCCATTAATCTAAGTTAGTTTGATCATCACTTCTTGCTATATCTTTTTTAGCTGAGGAGAGAATTTCTCTTTGTTGAGAACCACAGTGAGCAGATGGACATAATATTCAGCTACAATAATACTGCTTTACATCTTTCTGACAATATAACAGCACTGGATATTAGTGTAATTTACTCCCACTTTAAGTCTCCTTTTCACTGACAGAACAGCATGAAGAGATCTTCATGTAAGTGAAAATAAGTCCCACATGAATTCTAGGACAAAATTATGACGTAGTGAATGTGAAAGTGAAAAAACCTTGGGATGTGGATGGAAAATATACAATTAAAATATCATTTCAACTTGAGGGCTTTTTGAGTATTGCAAAATAAATAAGGAATATTTATTTAGTTCACACTTAGACAACAAATCATCATTTCTCTGCTCTCCAGAGATGATAGCATTGAGGCACATGATTAATACATTATGGTGTATTAATCACATGTTCTGCTGTATCTATATTCTGTTGCCAGTGATATACATGAATGGCCTAGGAAGGTTTCAGTTTCTTGCAGTGGCTACTTATTTCTCCTGTAGTACTGACTTTCACAGGGATCATTCTCAGAACAAAACCAATAAAATTAAATCCTGTATCTTATGAGAGGTGACATCAAATAGCATAATTAGGTACTGGGCATCTCTAGGACACTTCATGGTGCAAAAGATCCTAGACTGTCAGAGACCTCATTGCTATGTTCACATAGTATGGAGTTCACAGGTTCAGAAACAATGCTGCCAGCTATACTGCTTCCAGGTCTAAGTAAACGGGCAAACCCTTCAGGTAGGCCACATTCTTAATCCCTCCTTCAGCAGAGCCATTTTATATAAGTGAGGACAAATGTCCAGCTGTTGCCTTGTCCTCACCCTCCCATTCTCTCAGTACTCCGGAGGCAGGGAGGAGGAGAGTGCACAGAGGAAGCCTGTTCCCCATCATGCAGAATCCATGCTGGAGGAAGCAGTGAGCTCTGGAAATGGTGCAGCTTGGGATGCAAGGCCGCCTGGGCAGCCTGGAGGTGGGGGATTGATGCAATTCCATCACGGAAAAGATTCTGTGCAGTACATATTTGCACTTGGTATGATTTTACAATGCTCTCCTCACAGTCATATCAGCATATGGCATAGAAACCATTCTGAGCAGTAACTTTATACAAACGAACAAATGACTTGAATTACATANAAGACAGTCCTGCAAGGCTCCCAGATATATCCATTTTATCCTTGAGAGCCTTTCCTTCTACTACCTCTTAAAATGATAAGAAAGAATCCTCCTCTCTGACATGACATCTGGTCTACCTCTTCAGGCAAGCCCTTGCCTGTTTACTGAAAAGACCCAGCTAAACCACAGATCATCATCTACGTTACCCTCTTTGTATCCCCCTGTCTCCGCTTATGCCACTCTTAAAGCGGGAACAAAAAGAAGGCAAACCAGTGTTCCCATTACAATGAAAGCTTTAGGCTGATGGAGAGGTATCCCAGGCATCCATAATTAGATTTCACAGCCAGACAGAATTCATAAACTAATTTTCCAATGTGTTCATCAACTGGTATTAACTTAATGTAAGATTTAGTAAATTATTTAAAAGCATCATGAGATTATACCTAGATCACAGATGGCAGAAAAAGAAATGTATGGGATACTAAATAAAAAGGCAAATTATAGAACAACAGATAGTAAGCAAATTCAATGTTAACAGATTATTTTTTATCTACTTCCACAATTTTCTTCTAATTCTTCACTTGTCTACCCCACCTTCAAAAAAAGTTATAGAAAGATATACTTGTTTTCACCAGGAAAAAACTTTCACACATATAAATGGGCCAACTTAAGAACTTCAATTTGTCCATTTGCTATCCATTTTACATAGTATTTCTATTTCAGGCTGTATTTTACAGGAGTGTAATACTTTTAATGTAGCAGAGTTTCAATCTACTAAAACTTCACAATTTCAAATGCTGCTTTTTCAGCTTAAGGCACATGCATCATTAAGTCACCACAAAAATTCTTCACATCGCATTTTTAACAGGATACTCAAACTATTCTCAGTGAAACATTCTTAATTATGAGAATGAATCCTTGCTGTCATCACTGCACTCTAAAGATGTGATATCTAATTTTAATTATTTCCCATATTCTGTAGTGAAAAGGTAGCAGAATGTGAGCAATTATGGGCAAAGAAAAGGTGGTAAGACAGTGGTGGTATAATGTGTAATCAAAGAAAACAATTTAAATAACAGAGGATTGTGTGTATAAAACAAATAGCCTATCATTCAAATGATCAACTGGTTTAGTTTTCTGCATGTGTTCTACCAGTGTTTTTTATTAATAGGCACTCAAAAGCCTTATACAATATTTGCAGGATTCATCTCAACCTCTTGGTGCTTTTTCCCTGCAGTTGGAAGGCCACCTAGTTCAAATTTCTCATGGCTTATTTCTTCCTCCAACAATGTTCAGTAGCTATTGTTTTATTGCAATGTATTTACTAGAAACAAGCAATTTTTTTAAGGTGCCAAGAGCTTCAAGCTTTGTTTGTTTATAGCTCCTCTGTGCACTACTACATGTCTCTTGGATTCAGCTGCCAATGTAAGGGATTAAGGGGCTAAGCGAGTTTGACTGGTGCAGGAATCTTTCAAATATGTTCCTCTAGCTCAACTCTTTCACTGGCAGTTTTTATTTAACGATAACTACAAAAAAAAANAAAAATCCCTCGGTGCGGCAGGAATGACAAAACAATCACACATTTCAGGCATAATTCAATATCTGTTCACAACTCTGAAAAAAAAAGTTGAAAAAATTATAAAGCTCTTTGGCCTGTTTACTTGATCTTGCTGGGGTTTTTGTTTTGATTTTAAATACCCCAACTAATCTTCAGCTTGTTAGAGAAGGTTGGAGCAAGTGTTTGCTGACCTGTAGCCTGCCCACAGGGCTATAATTATTCATGAACCTCCTGTAAGTGAAAATAACTTTAAGATATACCCAAGAAATCTTGCATCAACATTCTTTGGTTACTGCCTTATTTCTTTTGGACTACCTGAAAACTTTTCTTGGCTCCTGTTCCCCATACATCAGTGCTGCCTCTGGTGTTTCATCACTAGAAATTGAGATTGCTCCTTACATAGATTACAGGCAGCTTTATATTTGTCTTTCTAGGGAGGTTTGAATTTTCATTGCTGATGGAAAGCGGTATTTACTAATATCGGCAACTAAATTCATGGTTACCACAAAAATGTCTCTGCTGATGGAGCTTATTTCTGTCTGGCCCTGCTATTTTGCTCCTGCTCCTCTCCAGCACAGAAATTAAGTTGTAATGAAAACTGCTTTATGCACAAAATTGGCTTTGCTTTATGCACAGAGATGGGTCCCTCTTGCTCTAACCTGCTTCTTAACTCATGCTCCTCAAAGTGAAATACAGTTGTGTTAAACATACACCAGTACTTTTCTCAAACAATTAAACAGATATTGCCTACACATTGCTTTTCAATAGGAAGATGAAGACAACAGTTTTGATACCTCTTCTCATATGCTTCCTTTTCTGGTTTTATTTGTTAGATTTAATTATTTCAACTAGGAACCATTTTCCTGCCTTTTTATTATTATTACTATGAACACTCCTACAGCAACATGCTTTTCTAAAGGTAGAACATCTCCTCACGCACATAAATTATTCTTCCTGGTAGATCACAGTGTAATTGTAGGGGAAGGAGAAACAAGAAAAGAATCGCCAAAAATCATTTTGATCACACAGTTGAAGGCTGATACAAATACTCCTAATAAAATCTGTGGATGACACAGTAACAAAAGCCATATGGAATGACTATTTCTTGAGAAAATTTCATTGAAACAAATATGAAGCAGAATTATAGACTTAGGAGCAAGGAATACAGGTCCTACCTAACGAATGATAGATTGAAACCAAAAAAGCTGCAGTCCTGACAAGGAAGTAGGGAATACAGTGGAAAGGTAATCCATATATTCTATCATGATGCCAGTTAAAAACAAAAATAACCACTAATTCACTACTGACAAAAGAAAGAAGAATAAAGAGTGGGAACAAGACATTACTATAGTCAATATGACTGTACAACATCACAGTTTTAAAGAACACTGAGAAATCAGATGGAGAGTGCACATTTATTACAAATATGAATTCAAATTAGAAAATGTGTCTTATTATTGGTAGAAAAAGGCTCAATACCTTTAACATATCTAAAAGAAGTCTCTACTGTTATGTGCTTGTACCATCTAAGCGGCTTCACGGAGATGAAACAAACAAAAGCAAGACAGAATAACTTAACTGAGGCAAATGTTCTTCACAGCGAGGGTGACTAACCACTGGAAAAATGTGTAAAGGCAAATCACAGATTCCTTATTTCTTGACACTCAAGGCCTTTCCAAAATGCATGCTTATTAAATGATATTCTCTCTACAGTTGCATCAGAATGACATTTGTGACATTCACAGGATAGTCACAACACAAACTGATGGATAAAATGGCTCTCTGTGTACTTAAACCTCATCAGACTAAGCATCTAATATGTTTATCTCTCTGTAGCGTGTGGAAATAACCATAAATTAAATTGTGTATCTACATCTCTTCCTCAATTTCATCTAAACAAATATATATAAAAATATATACTATATATTTCATTTTTATATAAATATATATACTATAAATAAATAAATATATATTCCTCACTCAGAATCATTCTCTCTTGGAACGAGGGAAGCTTGATAGCTCTCGGCATGGAAGAACATGTGATTAACACGTGTGGGCTCGGTGTTCATCATTTGAGAATACCGGCTTCAGTTGTGTGGAATACAAATATGTCACATTTCCTCAATATCTGAAACAGAACATTTATATTTATGAGTATATAAACTCATTTTCTCAAGTCTTCAATATTTGGTGAAAATTAATCATCCCCTTGCGAAACACATTCACTAGAATATTCATAGGAAGCAAACATAATGAATAATCATATTCAACTTTTATAATCAAAAGTTCCCAAAGCAATTTACAAGAGATAAGTATCATTATCTCCACTTATAGATAAGGAAACTGAGGCATAATATTAACTTGCCCTACATCAACTAGCAGAAATGTATTACACCTTAGATTTTTTTGCAAACTGCTGGAATTCTATTCCTCTAATACATAAAGGTAGTCAAAGTTAAAAAAAAAAAAATTGTGATATTCAGCAAGATTTCCCCTGAAGCTACTGATATTGATTGAACTCATATTTCTCCACAGTGTTGGTAATGCCTGTGTTCTTTAAGGCATACCCATTTTTACTTGAGCTTCCTGAAGTATTATACTGAAAATCTGTGAAAACCTAAAACAGGTTTCCTGTCTTTAATTCTAGTGGTGCTGAGAAGTCAGAAATACTATGTGGAGCCTCTCTTCAATATTTTTTTCTGGTCTAAAGCTTTTCTTATTTATACAGTAATATTTAATAAGGACATAAGGTTGCATTAACCAAAGTTTGCTTAATCTTTAAGATTTTTTTTTTAACTGATTTTATGAAGAGAAAAAGAACTCAATTTAAAATCTGCTGTAACTAAGTTTACAAGATACCATTCTTAACTATTATCATTTTAATTGAGGCTAAAGGATCCAACCTTTAAGTCTAAATGGAAGAAAGAATTTTATCATTTTTCACTGAGAAAAAAGAAAATAATCAGTTGTGCTCCTTAAGAAATATTAGAACACTGAAATGGTAAAATATCACACTGGCATCTCCCCTTCACTTATGTACCTCCTTAGTTTGATGGAGAAGTCAGTTCACAACCCTACTTAAGTAGCACAACTATATATACACGTTATCACTGCTGAGTTTAATACTTCTTTTAAAATGATACATCAACATAAATATAGTTAAAAAATTATATTCACAAAGTATTTATTAAATTTGCTTCCCCACACAAAGAGTGAAAAGCAAAATCTCCATGCTTTGCTCGGTGATTTTAATGTGAAACTGCCAGTGAACTCGTCAACATGCTCAGTGTAATATATTAAGCCAGCACATGTGGGTGTCAAGTAATTGTAGACAATTTAGTGACTAAATTCCCTCAGGGTTTTAAAGTCCTACTATATTTTGCTTGGATACCTCTTCTCCAGGTCATTAAGATGCAGTTGTCAAAAGAATAGATGAAACAAGCTTTTAATGTTTTATTGCTGAATAAGAGGAGTTACTCTACCTCAGTATTCAGGGTTTACAGCTGTATACTTGTGTTGTATCTCACCTTTATTCTTAAATTATTATGTTTTTTTCCAGAAGCAGTCTTCTAAGGATGAAGTTTATTTCAGAGAAAACAATAGAGATCTCTCTGAATTTTGTTCACAAGTCTTACATTACTGTATTATCTGACACGACCCCATTCATTAATGCATATACTAGTTATTCTGCACAAGTCACCAGGAACTGCTCATTGCAGTGTTGACTGACGCACAATCTCTAGGAAGCCAGTCTACCTGCACACACAGAGCAAATCATATTGTGCTGTTACTCCCAGTCACACTGCTCCAAGGCCGAATCCACCTAACCCATGCAGAGCATAGAAAACCATGTTTGGCAATGTTGGGAGAGCAGTTAATGCCCTGGAAGGAAGGACTGCCGCTCAAAGGGACTTTGCCTGGTTGGAGGAAATGGGCAGACAGGAATTTTGTGGAAGTTTTAAGTCCTGGCCGAGGGTTGGATTAACACAATGCAAATGGGGAGGTGGTGCTTGACTAGCCAGAAAGCAGCATTGCAGAAAGGGACCTGGAGGAAATAATCTTTAGTACTCTTTCTTCCTACTTTTCATAAAATTTAAAAGTTGCAAGTTACATTCTAACTCTGCTATTCACTTAAGCTTATTCCCTAAACACCTCAACCTTAAGGACACATTCTTTCACAAGGTCTGTCTGCAAATATCTGTTTCCATGTTCCAGCTACACTGACTTTGGTTACAGAAATATGAGGGAGGAGAAGGAAGGGAAGATGGCAATGAAAGGGCTTTCAGAAAAATCAAATAATAGTAACTAATGAAAGTTCAAAATGTGTCATATTAGCCAAACTTCCACAAAACTTCATGTTCTGCACATTAGAACAAGCTTTCTCAGACCTGGGGAACAATCTTATGGGCTTAAGCCAGTGCAGATGAAGTGGGAATATAGAAACACCTCCATAGAGGAAACAGTCTGGAAGGCTAAGTAAGAAGTTAGTCTTCTGTGAATTTACTGTATGATTGTGAGGTAAATAAAAGGTTAGTAGAATCTTGGGCAGTTTAGAAAGGAAAAAGTAAGGTGCTGAGAACAACATATAGCAATACATTTGGGAGCAATGCATCAATTTTTGACAGAAAGACAGGTGCATGTGACAGATGTACTTTTTCTGCAAGACTGAAGAAAATTCCAGACAATTGCAATAAAAAAATGTATTTCGTTCTATGAAAATGAACCGAGGAGTTTGTTGAAACCCTAGCAACACAGAGATATCTGAAAGATAGCACCAAAACATGTAAACAGAGGAAAAGGGGGAAAAAGATGAAATGCTATTTGTGCTTTTATCTGATGCTCCACTGAAGTAAGGTTTGATCGAATTATATTCCTTGCTCCTTTACTTCATTCACTGTGCAGGGATTCTGTATTGTTACCACTATACACTCCAGTATAGGAGGGTGTATGNCATGGACATCACCTTGTTCAGAGTTGTTTATTCCTGGGTTTATTCCTGGAGTGTATGGAACTAGCTAAGGCTCTACATTCAGCTAGATGATGGATCATTTCCTGGTAGAATCAGCCAATAGGCTCAGAAACTGTGCAGAGCATCATGCCTACATTAAGCCTACAAATGTCTTTAATTTTCAGCCATCTATTTCAGTCTATCACCTGATATCGGTTGAGGAGGTAGCTGCAATAATATACAAAAAGCTGTAAGAATGACCATAGACCACCAATTCTAATATGCTGTGCTGAGCATGCAAAGCAAGAAAGGCTGGGATTTAATTCAGAACATTTGGTTTGAATAATATGAAGAACCAACCTGGATTAATTAGGCTATTAGGTGGGATTAATTAGGCTATAGAACAAATACCCTCCCAAAGGTGGAAGAGGTAGAATTTCTATCACTTGAACCATTATAACAAAACAATGGAACTAAGGAGAACCCACAGCAGAATAACCACCTTGTGACTTGGTAAAGCAGTATAGGAGACATTTAGTAGGTATCTTCCAAATTAAAGTTGGCAAAAAATGAAATTTGCATAATTAAAGAGTGCCTGTTCCTATAACTGTAGGTTGGCCAAGAGAATACATGACTTCTGTAACATGAAAAGGAACAGCAGCAGTAACAAGATATTGCAGATGATGCATCACTGAACAAGAGCGTGGTATCTTGCTAAATCTCTAATGCATTAGAGAGACTCAAAAAAGCAGCGCGTGATGCCTTCCAGCTTGCTACCAGGCAGAGGTGGGAATCTTCTCCCACTTCCCTCTGGCAAAAAGCCTAATTACCCTATGCCTTTCTTTCAGGTGCAAGTATATTTCCTGCATTTAAAAATGGTGGCACTGTATACACAGTGCCGATAAGATGGTATCGAGCCTGATCTCATTCTGTGAATTTCTGAATAAAGTAAAAAGAGTAATACCAATTTCTTCTGCTACACTCACCAAACATTGATCTGCTGGGTTTTCAATTTAAATAAAACCCACTATTGTTTAACCCACAGCCTATTTCCTTGCATCTTTTTGTAACATATCACTTCGTTTCTCTTTGCCCTTTTAAGCCTTGAAATCTACCTCTGCAATGCAGCACCTTCTTTACTTGTTAAGTAAATGATCATATTCAGCTCCTCTGCAGTTTTATCCCTTAAAAACCCCACATCTATCAAGTAAAATTCAAACTTTTTATCCCATTTGCCATGACAAAACCTCCTTCTACATTTTCAACTATTTTCTTACATTCAATACAGCCCAACTGTTTCAAGAATTGTAAGCCAATGAACTAACTGGCTTACAAATATTGTGCCATTTTGAAGATGCAAGCCTTATTCAAAGAAACCCTTGCAAATCTTATTATTGCTTACCATTTATATTACAGTCATGCTTTAAGATTTGAAGCAAGTCAGATCATACTGAAGCATGACAGATGCCACAGAAATATTCGTATCTTCACCATTTTTCTTAAACAGATCTCAGTACCATTCTCCTGCTCTTAATCAAGCCTCGATTATGACCCATGAAGCACTATCTTTCAAGCTTCTGATTGTTTTGCCATCTGACTAATAATGTCCTACAAAATACAAAAGGTATCATACATAATATCTGCTGCTCTGTCTTTCAAAGAAATGGGTCATTACATTTTCTGGAGAGAGAGGAAATGGAAGGAAGCACTTGGAACAGCTTTCTTTAAACTTATTTTTGCTACAAGAGAAATTTGTTTTACTAGATAACAATTTCAGTTACTAACCCCAAAACCTATGTGCTTTATAAACCATGACTTAGATTAGAAGGATTTGTGAAAAACAGCATACTTGTCACACCAATGCACTTAGTAAATGCAAGCCTCCAATATATGTGTACAGTATTGTGGAAGAAAGGAATTGCTAAACAAATTACTGCATTTCACTACCCAGCAGGGTAATAACCATAGCAACATCTCATAGAAGAGGAGGAAGGTTGAGAAATTGTAGCTTTGGGATTAGATATTTGTAGACTCCATTTTGAAGAGAGAATCTTTATTTAATTAAATGTTTATTTAATTTTGGAGGAAAAAAAACAAGTATTTTGTGTCTATGATAGAATAGAAAAAATTCTATAGAAAGTTATATAACCTTATAGAAATTATACTGTTACTGACACTTTTTTAGCATTAAATGCATTTACACAGAGTGTCTGTGTAGATATTAATCAAGCATATAAAAGGATGAAGTGAATATAGAAAGGGTAGACAATGCAGTTCTCAATATGCAACTCCTTCTGGGACTCATCATGTCACATACGCATTTACTAATACAGTTATGAGCACAGTCTAGCTCATTTTGTATTTCTTGGCTTAGAATTCAGTTACGCCCTTCAACATTTATTCAATAAGTTGCTTGCCAATTTAAAAGGTAAATTCAGAATCGCATGGACAGACTGCAAAAGTCTAGGAGTTGAAGTTTGGCTCAGTTTTAGATATACCTAAAAGTCTGCATATCAACCTGAAATTCTGCAGCTTTTTGACTGGGAAATCTTCCTGAATATTTCATCCCAAAGGCCTTTTGAGATATGTCAGTCCTCTCAATTGCAGTTTAATTTGCAAAGGCAAAGCTGTGACAAGGCTGAGTGAACTCTATTTGGATCATGATTTCCAGAACCACAGAAAGTTAGAAGGGATCTCCAGTGGTCTCTAGTCCAAACCCTGATGCAAAGCAAATTCAGTTAAAGCAGGTTGCCAAGGGCTATGTCCAATCAAGTCTTGAAACCTCCAGAAATGGAGATCGTCTCTGGGCCTCTTTCCAACAATTTACCACTCCCACAGTGAAAAAGTTCTCCTGCCTCAAGTTGGAATTTCCGTTGTTCCAATCTATTGACTTTTGACCTATTGCTGTACACCTTTGAGATGAGTCCAGCTCAATGAGACTCTGCAATCTAATCATTCAAATTTAATTTTCAAAGTTGAGTACAGGACAACCATTCTAGCATAGTAATAGTTGGTCAGACTCCTTACAACATTCAATGAGAACATCAGCATTGCAGTTTGCATCAGGAGTTCACTTTTAAAGCAAATGTCCCAATTGCCTGTACATCCTCTTTACTCACACAGCAGAGCAGTTTTGGACTTCAAGGACTATGTTCCATCCAGGTGAGACATGCTGTATGACAGCACTCAGTGTAGGTCATTGGCTCACAGGCATGAAGTCCATGGTACCAGACTATAACTAGTCTGAAATAAAACCCCAGAAACAAATACAGAGCAAATTTCAGGTCCTCAATACCAATTGCTCTGCCCTGGAGATTTGTTCTTCATGGTTCTCACTACCACCTTATCTCCTTTCTTTGTCAGGCCTCACTCAAATAATGTGTCAGAATTGTCATGTTGGTTAATGATTTCTGAGGCTTTGGAGGTGCAGTTTGTTGCTTCTTGAGAACAATTAATTTGCGCAGCTTTGGTGTCCTTAAATGTTACAAGTGAGTTTCTGCTCATTTTAAGAAATGTTTTTTGATTATGGTTACTTGAGGTTTGGTTTTCTTTTAACATGGTTAGGTAGGAACAATTTCATCACGTTATTTAGAGTATCAAAGCTAAAGGAGATGGCATTACAGTATCCTTGGCGCTCACTTTTTTAGTATACAGTATGTGCAAGGTCGCTTGTTCTTCGAAACCAGAACAAGTTACTGTCAAGAGAAGGATTCAGTGCAGTATGGTGAATACACTGCACGTTTATCTTAATGCATAGCAACTTCCCTTTTGAGGAATCTATCCTTGCCACAAACAAGCACAAAAATAAAGTTCTTATTGTGAATGCTATATGCAGGTTCTAAAGCATTAAAATCTGTATTGAAACTGCATTATATAAAGCATAAAGTGATGTGGCAGCAGCAGACAAAAGTCTCAGAACATTTACTAAAAGGTGTTATTAACATATTATTTGACACAGATGGTTTCTTAATATTTTATGCTTATAAAGCTACTCTAAATGATGCATTTCCATTACAGCTGATCTTCCCAGTTATGCTCAGCAATCATTTTCAGATGCTGATAATCTTGTTCACTATGAAAGGTATAGCAGGCATCTAAAATATGCATAAAATCCATTTTTGTCATTTTTTGAGGCATACAACACTTCAGTGCAAAACAGAAAATTCATTGATCTTAAGATTATACAATATATTGTGCACAGAAAAACATTACATGCTAGATAACACTGTGGAATTAAAATAAAAGATTTCTTTCAATTTTTTGATGCAGAGAAGATAAGGAAAAAAATTTGCATGTCATTCCCCTCTACCCCACGTAAAGCAATAAAATCTATGCAGTACCTGCCGTATCCAGAAAACTCACTGAGTCTGCTTATTGTATTTACCTTATGGAAATGATTCAGAAAAGAATTCTGACTTAGTCCTCTCTGGAATTCTCTGTACACTGAAATAATGACATACTACTTTGCAGATGCAGGCAAGAAATGAAAGGAGGAAGAACAAATCGACAATCTCCACTACGTACTTTTTGGAATTACATTTCATGAGACAAATACATTTAATGTGTAACACACATAAAGCACTAAAAAAACCCTGTAGTCCTATGACATAAATTTTCAGGTCATATAGACAACATTTACAGTGTTCTCTAAAACTGAAAAACTATAAGTAATAGTCAAAATTGGAGTGTTCTTAGTAGTCTTTCAGTATTGATTTTCCCAACTCATTCACCCATCTAATTCAACACTGCCTTACAAAAACTTCAGTGTGAAAGGGAATGGAATTGTTGAGACAAGAATATTCAAATTATGCACTTATAAATGGAAAATCTGTTTGTATAACTTTTTCTTTTTTCCCCAGCAAGATCCTGAAATGAAAGGGTTCTTAAAATGAAAATATCAGCCCTGCATTTTGCATCCAGGCTTTTCAGAAAAGTTTCTCTGTAACATATGATATTAATTTCTATTAGATAATCTGATGTTTGATCATAAGTAGCAGTAATCATATAAAAATACCTTAAAAAACATGCTGCCTGTGAAAATCAGTAATATAATTCTCAGGCACACACTATTTTTTCCTCATAGAATGAGATATTTTGGTATTTTCCCTTCATCCTTCTTTTGAAAAGTTTCCTGCATGATATAAAGCCAACACAGCAGAGTCCTTAGAAGACTCTTGTTCCACAGCCGAAGAGGAAAAGCAGACCCAGATAATACACTAAAAGCTAAGAAGGAAAAAAAAAATCTCTCAAAAGTAACACAATATAGAACTTTTACATATTTTTAGTTTGATGATACAAACAGATCACAGTGTTCAACCTCTCTCACATCACATGCATTGTGTAAATTCACCTGCAGGATTCATCTCTCTCAAACCCTTTTACATTTCTTCTAGAATCACTTAGCCCATACATTTCTGTGAAACCCCAATAGGTCTCCACCTATCTACCTGTGATAGAGGAAATCACTTCCTCAGTATCATCATACCACAGTGATAGTAACTGCTGTTTACCCATAAGTTACCATGAGATAAGAGTTGACAGTCATATGGAAAGGAAAGAGGGAATATGACTAAATAATACTAAAGAACCTCATGAAAGCAGAATTTAATATGCTTTGAATAAAGTTAAAGAAATCCCAGATCTCCAACAGGCAGATCATCAGCAGGCAGTTTGCAGTTAAAGAGAGAAAAACAAAGATAAAGGAGAACCAGGAGCTGCTTTACAGAAGAGGACAGTAAACCTGCAAAGACAAATTATCTGAGCATGCAGGTGACAAGTGCACAATAGTCAAGCATTCACTTCCTTAAATCAAAATTTTATTTTATTTTTTTTACTTCAAAGGCCAGAAATTAGAAAATGTTTTTAATTACAAAGGACAATTACAAAAGAATAGCATAAGTACACATACAAAATAGAAAAACCAAGAGCACACAGACACAGATAGCAAGGGTTTTCAGGTAGTTGCCTGAAATCATTCTGAAAGTATATTAGCAAGAAGGAGGGAGATCAAAAAGAAAAAAAAAAAATAAAGTGTCTGATCTGCTACTGTATGGAGAAGAAAAGCTAGAAAGAGGAAAATGGGGAAGGCCAAAATTTTAACCTAATTTTTGCTTCCATCTGCACTAGTGAGATCAACTGCAAACAGTTGGTCAGTACAAGTAATACCAATGACTTAGGAAATAAAATCTCTCCAAAGTATAGAAAGAATGATTTAGGAACATTTGGATAAGTTAAATATTTTCAAAACAGCTAGAGTGGAATAAGTTTTTTAGAGACCCAACTGAGGCAATGTCAAAATTAATAATCATTTCTAACCGATGAGAATGGAGAAGTATTGGACAAACAAAAAAGGACAAATGTTGTGCTTACATTTAAAAAAAATGAGTGGAAAATAAAGGTCAGACATATATAGAGAAATCAACTTACTTTCCTGAAAAATACTGGGACAAGTAATCAAACTAGTTGATTAGTCCAAATAGATTGGGCAAAAAGTAGTCACAAGAAATACATTTAATTTCTATGTCAATGCAACAAGTCTATAGAAAACAGAAAGAAAAAAAGTTGTTAAACATCCTGATAGTTGCATGTTTGTTGACACAGTCTTATGGGCAAGCTTAAAACAAACAAACAAAAATGTGACCTAGATTAGTCTAATGCTGATGCAGAATTGAATGTAAAATAATCTTCTATGGTTGTTAGGCATTCACCAGAGAGGGGGACATCAAGTCAGAGTCCTTCTGACACTGTTCGACATTTTCAGTAACACGATTATAGAGAGTATATATTTTCTTTTAAAAAGATACTAAAGTGCAGGGAGTTGTACAATAACACAAAAACAGTTGGAACAAAAACCCCACCAAAACTTCCCCAGAAAAGTATAACTAATTGGAGAAGCAATCTGGAAAACTGAATGCAGTTCAAAAGGAACAAAGAAATTTAGAGGCACAAAGAACTTACAGTGAATAGTCAGCTAACAAGGAACTCTGAAGTCTTGATCAGAAGGTTATAGCAGATCATAACTTGTTTATGAGTCAGTAAATGTCATGCCCTTACAAAGAAAGGAAGCAACATACTAGAAGGCATAAAAGAATATTTTGCTATGTTCCAGAAATAATAATTCATCTAGATATCCTCTGAAATATTGTATCTATTTTGGTCATGATGTTCAAGAAAAATTTGAAAATTTTGGAAAAAAAGACAAAAAATAAGAATGATCAAAGGTCTTAAATTTGTCCTACAAGAAAAGCTTAAATAAAAGAAAAAGAGCAGACTGAGCGGAGATTTTATAACAGTCTTAACATACTAAAAGGAAGAAAAGGATCTGTTCACTGTTTTTACTGGTGATACCATAAGAATTAATGAGCTTAACTCACAGCTAAGGAGATTTAAGTTAGATATTAGGAAAATCTTTCTAATTGTAAGAACACTTAAGCTCAGGATAGGTTTCCCTGAGGAAGCTGCAAAGACTTCGTAACTGGAAATCTTTAAAAGCAGTTATGTATTCATCTGTCAGAGTCGAAAAAAGTACAGTTGATCCTGCCTTGAAGTGGGATGATAGACAAGATGACTAAGAGCTATACCTGCTCTTCTTCCTCCAGTGTAGAAACCTGATTTATTAGAGAAGGATCTCAAACAGACCAACTCCCAGTATGAGAAGTGAGTTTAATGCATAAATTTCAATTACCTACAGTGAAGGAAATAGGAAATCCTAACCCTCCAACTTCTATCGCAGGAAAGATACACTGTCCAGAAAATTTTAAACAAATGGAAGGATATAATTTCCTTGTGGTCAGTTAAGGGCATTAAAGCAGCGGTCTTCCTACACATGCCATCCCCTTAGTTACTTTGTCTAAACCATTTTCATGCTTGTAGTTGTGTGCTGTTTGTTGTAGTCTATCTTCACATTCAAAAAAGCCCATTGTCAGAAAGTTGAATTCCAGAAAGAAAGTTTGTTATTTCTTGTAATACTTTTATATGACCTTTCCTCACTAGATCATCTATCTAGGTACCAAACACATCAGTCCCAAATGGGAATTTTTGAAGCTGCAGCTTTTTCTCTTCTTGGGATAAAATCTGTGCTAAGTGTTTAGCATCACTTTAGCTGTGCTGATTAAAAATTATTTTTATGAACTTCATATAAAGATTGTATTTTGTTAGGAAATTGGGAAAAATGAAGTTAAAAAAAAGGCAAAGATTCATTCAAAAACTACCAAAGAAAGTTTGCAGCCTTCCTTACGCATTCACATTATAAATTCACTGGACCAATTCTAGAAATCCCTCCTGACTGAGCAGGGTATCCTCTTTTTATAAGAATCTCTACTCTGCTTTTCATTAGCCCAGGAGATTTCAACTGCCTTGGTGGTCTTTAGGCTGAAATTTGGTAAAAATATATCTATAGTACTAGCTATTGATTGACAATAAATAAATATATTACAGCTGGGTAATGATGCAGACATAATGTCCAATGGCATACATAATCAAACTGTTTTTAAACCTTTTCCTTTAGGAGAAATTATAGTAATTGGGGCCATACAAAGCTGCACCTAGACTTCCAATTGAAGATGAGAAATAAGCCTATACAAAAATCTAACCTAAGTCTTTGTAAGACATGGATGAAACTTGAACTGAATATTCTTTTGATGCTAGAAAAAGCTCTGACACCACAGAAAATCTATTTTGACAACTGTAGGAGTTAAACTCTAATTTCAGATGCATGACTGTCAAAGAAAAAAAAAAAACTGTTTCTATGCCTACAAAGATTAGAATCTGGCAGATGATCTAAAAACCCAGCTAAATATTCTTTTTATAGAGTCACCTCTTGGTCCCCTTATACACATAAGGAGTCTTGCAGCATTCAAGAACAATAAGGAGGATTTGGCTCTTCTTGCTTTTCTGTTCAAAAACATGCTGTAAGATAAAATCAATACAGACAACTGCATATTAAGCTCAAGGTCACTCATGGCAGGTAACTACTTACGCTACCACATCTCCTGTTTATGCACATCTCTGCTGTTAAGACTGCTTTTGCAACTATTGGAAAATGATACTCAAAAATTGCCACGTCTGTCTTGAGGTATGGCAACATGTAATGGAGCAGCCCACTGTGACACAACTTGCCCTTTGCACAGAAGAGTTCTGTATCTTCAAATACCAACGTAGGCAATTTCTTCTTCCCTAGGCTGTTATAACGCTTTGATGAGCAAGTTTTCCATCATCGGACTCTTGCTACAGGTCAAAAAACCCTTTCCTTGACACACAGAAATATAAGGCACAAATTTTGAATAGGTGAAGGAATGATTTCTCATGGTTATATGGACTGTAATCATAGCACCAGTACATACACAACACTGCTGGTTGAATATGTATTTATTTCCAAACATATTAGACAAGTTTTCACTCCAGAAAAATTTAGGATAATTTTTGGAAGTTTCAGAAAGATTATTTCATTTCCACAAGTGCTAGGCTTTTCCAGGCCTAACTGCAGCTGATTATTCCACTAATGAACTATAAGCTAATTAACCATGTAATGAAAATATTTTGTCATGAATTATCCAAATTTTATGAAAATTTACGTTTTTGTGGCATTTCTTGTTGAGCATCTGAAAACTGAGATACGGAAGTTTTTGCATGTTTTTCAGAATTTTGGCTTAAGTATTTAAAATTTGAAAAACACTGCTCTAGCTCTTCAGTCTACTTAAAAAGGTTAAGGAATTCAGCAAGGAGAAGGTTTAAATAAAAATAAATTTATTCTGAATACTAATGGTGAAACAGATTTCGCTTATATGCAACCTAAGCTGAGTAAAACACATGCCAAAGTACACCAGATACCTACAATATGATTCACAATGCATATAGGTGATCAAGAAAAAGTTTTTATACTAAAGAAGGTGTCAACTTCCACTATCAGCATTAAAATATGGAATCAGCAGAAACTGGGCTTAACACAATTATCTAACTCTACTATGCACAAAGGCATTGTGATATTGTTAATATGTCCATTTGACATTTTCAGTTTTTCATAAAACACTTTAAAAGTAGACCTATTTTAAACAAACCTACAACCAAATCCCACATTTTTTTCCCCAGGAAATTTGTACAAATATTTTCTTCTGAGAATCCATTTTTTTCCTTCCTTTTTTTTTTTTTTCCCTCTAGCATCTTTCTGAAACAAAGGTATTATGGTGTTGATAAACAGCTGGTATGAGCTGTTTAACAGGACTTTTCCTGTTGATATTCATTAAGCCACTTTAAAAAGGAGTCTTATTCTATGACACATTCTTTATATGAAAACCAAGAGGAAGTGGGGAAAAAAGTAGGATATGATACCATTTGAAAAATGTTTCAAAATACAGTGTAGGTTCTGAAACTTTCCAGGTCTAGAATGCAAGGAAGTCTGACCTAGAATGATCCTGCCCTTTCCAAACAGAATCATTCAGTCGTGGAAGCTGAAACCCATAGAGTGTATTATAGTTATTTTACTCTTCTTTGTTTTCTCAGGTACTTACTTATGTTGGGCCTTTTTCTGAGATAACACAGTAGCTATAACTATTCTAATCTCTCATTTCAATTCTGCCTCTAGAACATGTCAGTGCCTGTGACACTACACAGCGTTCTTCATAAAAAATAATTAATTTGGTCAAGGAACTAGGTCAGCTAAGACATAATGCTGACATAATGCAGTTAGATGAAACTATTCTTCATGCTACAGCTTTCCTCTAACAGCATTCAGCTACAGCAAGAAAGCATCACACATTAGTCAAAAATTTCAGGGGGATTTTGAGTGTGCTAGTGTTTAGGCCTTGATCCAAACTCAGGAGACTCATCCTTACTTGCATCTTAGCAGTTGCATGGTATGTGCACACCATCTGCACTAGGAGAGCACATCAAGGATGGAAATAGGTTTACATTCTGTTTCACAATCTTTCCAACTTTTGTACGAATCAAACATTGTTCTATTTATAATTGCCTTTTTGGACATCAGCACATATAGGGGCAATACACCAAGTCCTGGAATGAGAGAGGGACATGCCAGAGCTAACAAAAGTACAAATCAGAGTGATTGTCGCACCCGGGCACTGGGATAGCCAGTGTACAAGGGCAATCTATTACTCTGTGTGAAGAGCAGCAGAGGAAGATCCTAGTTCTTGTTTTACTTCTTAATTTACCACTAGACTGTTTTCCCCAGTAGTGAGTGAAAAACACACATTTAGAAAGATATTTAATCAGATCAGAGTTCTAAGCAAAGTAAATTCCTGTCTCCTTTCCCAGTTTCATAGCTCTATATACACAGTGTAAGAGCGGAAAGCACATGCATATGTACACAGAGCATAATCCTAAAGAGCACTGACTGCTGTAAAGAAGTAACACAGCTTTTGGCAATCTTCTCTGCATGTTTTAACAGCTAAGTTCAGGTTTCAGCATGCCAGACCCGTATCAGGTTTGAGAGTTTTTGGGTGAAAATTGGAGACCAAGCCAACAAAGGCAACTTCATGGTTGGTGTATACTACAGGCCACCTCATCAAGGACAGGATGTTGATGAAGAGTTTTTCTTCAACTCCAGGAAGCATCATGCTCACAGGCCCTGATCCTGCTAGGTGACTTCAACCAAACTGACATCTGCTAGAAATGTGACACAACAAACTGCAAGCAGTCCAGGAAACTACTGGAGTGCATTGAGGACAACTTTTTAAGTACAGGTGATAGAGACCCCAACCAGCAGAGAGGTATTGCTGGACCTGTTGCTCACCAATGCAGAAAAACTTATGAGAGAGGTCAAGACTGAAGGTAGCCTAGGCTACAGTGATCACGCCCTGGTAGAATTCTCAATCTCGAGGGATATAACCCAAACCATTCTATGAATCATATGGCCACAGCCCTTTAAGATCTGAGTAGGCTCACACTGCTATCTGGTCACAGCTCCTCAGGAGTAGGCTATTTGTTACCTCTTCAAAAAAGACAGACTGTATGAGTATTCGGCTCTAAGACTAGCAATGTTGTTCCAGATATTCTTGGCTCTTTAGGACTTACTTATGGACATATGACACTATTGAAATCTGATGTTCACTCTGCAAAGCATTCCTGAATCCATTTGCTTCACTTCAGACAGCTCAAAGAGTACACGCATCCTGATCTATATGCTGCTTTCTCCTCAATTTCTGCATGCCATTCAGGTTTTTCCTCAATAATTAGGTCAATGTTTTGGAAGAGTTCTAGAAAGCCTCTCAGAAACTTTATCCTTTTAAGGGACATGACTATCCCAAGTTATAACTCACATTTCTTTGACTTTGGCCGCTCCTTTCCCCCAAAATGCCCCTCTCCCTCCAGAACAATATGACTCTAGTTGCCTAGATAGGCACTAGGCACTTTATGCCTGGATAGAAGCTAGTGGATTCCACTCAGACTGATGTTTCCAATGATGCAGCAGCATCAGCAAACCAAAATTTTGCATATAAAGATTCCCTAAATCATTACTACTCAGAACAAATCCATACGTTTTTCTCTCTTCCTTGTCTCAGCTATAGTTGATTCAACACTCAGCACTCAGAGGTTTTATTCTCTCCTGTGTCAGCATGCTCTCTACACTTGCAACACATCTGAGTAAAGTATCAGGAGCAAGAGCAAGCACTGATGAAAGCCCAGTCCCTCCTCCCTTTCCTGCTGCTACCTTGCCTCACCTCAGGTTTATACAAAATATTGCCTCCATCTTCTACGCAGCACATAGACAGCATCTGCACATTTTGGTCCCTTTTTATTCTTACCTTTTTTTCCCCTCCCTCTCTCCCCCCTCTTTTAAGGCTGCTGTGTTTCTGGAGTTTCCCTGGGGAAAATCTTCAACTTGAAAGGGCTTCTTAATAACCTTGCTCAGACCTGCACACAGAAAATTAAGCCATTCTGCACATTCAGCACTTACCACTTTGCTCTGCAATCCAAAGTTCTCACACACACATACGGTTTGCAGCCATTTGGGGATTAACCCCTTCACCTTGCAGAAGTGCAGGTGAATTTTCATTTCAATGTGTGAACTCTGCCTAGAGATGTGGGTAATAGTTCATATATTGAATACAAACGGCTCTAAATATATCAGAGCTGCTTTGCATTGCTGCCAAAGAGATCTGTCAGACAAACAAAACTCATACCAAGTGAAAACCTAATTAGGGGCCTTTGACTCTCAGATTTTTCTCCACTTCATTAAGTGTAATGAGTGCCACCCTCCACTTAAAAAAATATATATATATTTTTTTTCCCCTTCTAGTGCACTGTGGTTTAGGGAATTCATTCTTATTAACCCCTCTTAGTTGTTTTCCCTCTAGTCAAAGGGGCAGATACTTAGGGACACAAGCCTCCTTTATTTACATACCAAGAGTGAGAAACTGTCTAATTTGGCTACATCCCAGGCAGCCAGCCTGCAAAAAGCACAGTCAAATTGATCAGCTGCTATGTGAGTTTAGGAAGCACCTGACACTCAACACAGTACTCTTGATGATTTCTGATCAGTTTTTACATAAGCCTTGTAGAAGGTTGAGACCAAATATTTTTTCCTTTTCTAATTTAAGAAAATCAAAGACCAATGTTAATGTGTTTACTCTCCAGCTTAAATTCACGTTTCCTTGCACAATTACAATTGCAGATAGAGCACTGTGCTTTTTTCCTGACAGTTAACACACAAGAAACATCTACAAACGCAGACATCCCACATGTGAGACCAGGCATAACTTTTGGCTTCAAAAAGAGACATACCAGATGTACAAAGCCTTTGCTTCCCCAAATTCTCCACACTCAAACACTCATCCAGCACTTTGCTACTCTAACTCTGTGCACATATTGCCACACCGAGTGATCCTTCCCAGCTTCCAAAATGCTTACATTGAAACAACAGCTTTGTGTTGGCACTTAATTGCAGCAAACTGTGCCCCTCTGAAGACACCCATCCTTCCACCTCCCTCCTATGAATTAGGGAATGACTGAGTGACCACTTCAAAGCAGAAATATAAAAAGATAGGGTTCTGTGCACTGAAGCTATTTATTGGTTGCAATATATAGAAAACGTAAAATGCCAAAGGGTAGCTTAACTCTGGACATGTTCCAGTGAGGTTTGCACTAGTTGCAACAGGTCATTGAAAACCCTTGCCAAAATTATCACCTGCTGGAAGTGTCTTTTAATAAAAAAATAAACAAAAAAAAATCAAAATTCTCTTAAACCTCCCTCTACCTCCTACCCCTCCCCTCAAAGCTGCAGTAGAAAGCACTGGGTAAGAAGGCAGCAGCACAATGCTATAATAAGCTCTAATAATGGCGAGAGAGAGACTTATTCCAACATTTTTCTTGCTTAAGCACAGTCTCCAGCAAAGAAGGCTGGCAAGACCCAGGAAAGCAAACTGGAAATTCCACTCGTAGCAGAGATATGGCAAGCTACATCTACCAGCACGAGTCAAAGATGAGCTAAGCACAAGTGTGCCACAAAGAAAATCCTTCAGTGAGCTAATCTGTAAGCAACTAATACATACTAAGCTCCCCCCATACAGTTAGCAATATGATTTTTTTTCAGTTAATTGATAAGAGTCAGATTAAAAATTTTGAGACTGTCATGTCTCAATAATGACAGTGAAATAACTATTTTTACAACTATTTCATAAGTATAAATAAAAGCCTACCATACTAATATCATTTTATTAGCTCCTGTGGAATCCAAAAGAACCAGGCTGAAGAATTCCTACGTAAGAAGGTCCCTGAGGGTCTCGAGGAGATTTATTACAAGAGGTTTACAACTGTTCTGAAAACATTTAATGCTCAATCTGACACAAAGAAACTGCATCATTCTCTTCTGTCAGCCAGTTGAGTACATGTCAACTTCAGTGCCCACAAGACGAACAGAACTCAAAATATTTACCTAGCTGTTGAAAATAGTAGCTCTTGGATTCTGATTTAAGACCACAGAAAAAAGAAAGTAAGCAAATTAAAACCTTACTCTTGAAAAAAAATTCTTTATTAGGAAAGCAATGATGCTGGTGCAATGCAGTTACAGAATGCGGAGCACATGTGACATACCTCTGGGCAAGAAGTTTGCTGAAAGGGTTACATAACTGATTAGAGGACCACAGATTGTGTGAAATATTCCTAGTAGTGAATTTCAGTAATGTTATTCTAATACGTAGCTAAATAAAGTTACCACCTGGCAAGTAACACATATGGAAAGTACAAATCCCAACTACCACTTAATGAAAAAGCCTGTTATCAACCCCCTCTTCACTCTGTAGTGTTTTGTAGTGTTCACAAATCCAAAGCCCAAAGGAAAAATATTAATTTCTAGTCTTGACAAGCTTCCCCTACAACAGAACTGTGACCGTCCCCTCTACCAACACTGACTATAGATGCATATTTGTTTCCCACATAAATATAGCAATCAAAAATAGTTCACATATTAGGGAAAGAGTTCAACATTTGTTTTCCTTTTGTGCTAAAAGATACTGGGGGGCACTGAGATAAAAGTCCACTATTTCTTGGGGCAGAGGTACAGCCGTTGTCACTATCTCAAGTGTTCTTTTAGCGTTCTCTGAGACACTGCACCTGCCAAAGGGCCAGTGCTTGCAGAACTGCTGTTGACATATAATTAAAATATGAGCACTTCCTTAGAGTCATGGGATTTCCCTTGTTCTCCATGAAAACTGAGGATTTTATAAGTACAGAAATTCTCTGACATTCATTCATTCAGATTCAGCAGCAAAATTTCAAAAGCAAAATTGTGATCTCCTTCACAAATTTGTCATGTTTTATTTACTTATTTTAAAATAAGAGCAGTTATCTTGACTTGTTATTACAAAAAAAGCAGAATTAATTAGGTCAGCAATGAAGTGCAGGTTCTACATGCTCTTTACGTAAGAAATGCACTGTAAAGAAGTTATTAAAATGTTTAGTTACCATGACTACTTTTATATTACAAGGCAAGGAAAACCTGCACTCAAGATAAAAAAACTTCTCCTTAAAGAAAGAAACTAGCCACTATTAGTATCTATTTTTTTTATTATTTTCAGAAGGAAAGTCTGTTAAAAAGAAGCAATGTGTTAGTCCAAATACAATTTTTCCTATTTCTTGCTACACAATTTTCTGTTTGTTGTTGTTTGCTTGCCTTTTTCCTTCTTTTTTTTTTTTGTTTTTTTTTGGTTTTTTTTTTGGTTTTTTTTTTGGTAGGTAAAGCAATAAATATCTACGACTTGCGTTGATAGTTAATGATTTTCACAAAGCTCCAAATTTTTCAAGTTTAAGACTAAAAAAAGCATGATAGAAGGAACTTCTTTAGCATTGATATGAACATGCTTTGTGATTTATGATTTCAGCTCTGCGGTTTCAGACTGAGGTTTAAAAGAAAACTTTTCCACAAGAGGACATCACGTGGATGTTTCTTAAACAAGAAACAAATGTGCAATTGTAGAGGCACTTTACAGTGGAGGTGAAGTAAAGCTGTTAGAGGAACATAAATACTTATTCCTTGATCGTACTATAAGGAATGGTTATTACAAGATGTCTCTTGATATCGCTATATGAAAGCTTCTTGAATACCATGAACTTCAATATAACAGATTTGATTTAATAATTTAAAGTTGTGGAAACATTGTCAGATGCTAACATTTAAAATCATGAAAGCCACATAGTTGACAGGAATGCGGTCATATTTATGAAGGTTTTTAAATTTATTTATAATGTCTTAAAATAACTTTTCCTAGTAAGTATAAATCTAGGAGCAGACTAAAATAACTAGAAAGTTCTTAAAGAATATGGTTTGTTTATCTCATACAGTGGTATGTCAACATGATTCCTCTTTTAGAGCATTGATTATCTCAATTCATTATCAAAGGACCTAAAAAAAAAATATGAAAAACTTCCACACTCCAACCACACAAAACCCTAAAGACTTGTGTATTCATCCGGAAAAAGGAGAAAAGGAAATATCAAAGTCAAACAACAACATTGCTGCCATGCAACAAGTTCTATGTCCAGGTCCTACTGTGCTATGTGGCAGTACAAAAACCTAAACTGGCAAGTTAAGCGTCAGTAAAGAAGACAGAGCAATAAAGCAGGAACTACAGCAAAGCAGGAAACAAGGCTGGCTTGGAGATGATGGCTAGAGAACCTCTTACTCATCAGAAAGCAAGCTTTGAAATCTCCGTGATCTGCAAAACACAGCATGTGAACCATCACTGATGAGATCTGCAAGGGCAATTACATGAGGAAAAAAGTTTTGACTTTTCAAAGTAGGGAAAAGTATGTATAAAAGCACATATGGAAAGTAGGTATTTTTCTTGTTTCTGTTGTTTTTGAAAACCAGGATCAGAGCAGACGCTGATATTCCAGTTGTACGGCTTTTGATTATATGAACCAACCAAAAAACTACTTGCTAAGGAACTTACATGCCTTATGCTTTAAATTTAACATGAAACAATCCATTGTTATTAAAAAAGAGTGCACAAAGTCTCATTAAAAGGGCTTTTTCCTCTTTCTCTTGTGCTATTAAATGACAGCATAACAGCTTCTAAATAAATGAAGAAAACACATTTCTGAGGGGCTGCAATTGAAAAGACGTTATGATTGATGGCCAACTCTTTCCAAAGCTTCAGCAGAGGGTTATGACATCCATTACTGCAAATCCCATACACCACCAATGCAGAAACACAAAAACACTTACTGGATGCTGTACAAGAACAGTCCAGCCAACAGAACTTTTATTATAATAAGGCATGGACTGTACTATCATTTTAATAAATACATTAAATAATTTGTAAGGAGACTTTCTCACACACAAGTGTTTAGTGGAATAAAAGAGCAGAGTCGAGATAAAAATCACATATAATCTATTTCTTTTCTTGAGGTATTAAAAACACCTTATTAGAACTGAGAGGATTTGTGAGAGCAACTGATCTTCCATTTTTCATTTACTCTATGTATTACATTTATGCATGATGCCTTTTTTCTAATCTACTTCTTTTATAGTTGATACTGCAAGCCAAATGGACCCCATGTTTTTAGGTCATTAAGATATTTAATAAAAAATGTTTTTCTCTGAACTGTCACCAGTTACATATGCAAACTGCACAAACTGTAATGAAGTACACCAAAGTACACAGAAATTAAACCAATGCTCAAAGCCATGCAGTACTGGAAAAGATGACCTTGCAGTTCAAGCTCTCCGTGATGCCTTATGAAAGGAAGTCTCCAACTTCTGAAGACCTTTTCTACAGACATTCAAATTACAGTCAGTATTTTATGACAACCCCCATGAGCCTTCACATGAACACTGTCCATTGAACCTGATCTTCCAAAGATAGGATGGATAATTGGAATATTTCATAAAAACATAAAAGCCTTACTCCAACGATATTTGGAAAACCTACATGGCTCTCAAAATGGCAGGGTTTTCCAGGCTATATGCTTTGTTGTTTTTTTTTCCTGTGATAAAATTGATATTTCTCAATTTTCTGTACAAATGAAATATGCACAAGTGTGTCTGTACACACTTTGTAAGTTACTGGTATTCACAGAAAAAGCACTCGTCATCCTGAATAGCTGCTCTAGCTCCTAGAACTTAAAACCTAAACAGCTAACAAACCTCCCATGACTGAAATAATTTTCCCGAAGTCCTAGATGCAAATTTTTGAAAAGAAAATGAAACAAAAATCACTCTAAAACATGTATATACATGTAAGTGGTTCCATAAACATGATGGACCTTCCATGACAACTGTAAACTCTTCAATCCTTTCAGAAACCCAGACTGTAAAGCGTGATACAGAGAAAACTAGGAAGATTTGTACAATAGCTTTATCATGTATGTTCACAAAATCTGAAAACAGATCTTAAATGTTACCATTTTGGGGCACCTAACTTCAGCAAAAGATATCCAGTACTTCAGAAAAGTTTAAGGAGTCTCATTGTGAAAATCTGGATTTAAGAGATTATGAAACCTCCAGTCAAATTTGTAACTCTTGGACATGAATCCTCAAAACTCTTGCCTGTTCCACAGAAGTGCTACTTCTGGAGCAGCAATACCTCCTGTACTTTTGCTTGAAGTAGAAATGCTAAGCAATAGAAGTCCAGTTCCTTGAGTAATTCAGTAACAAAGAATTATGAAAAGCTCCTCCGAATTTCAGTTCATCTAAATACTTCATGCTTACACAAATCTCCCTAAAGATTAAGATAATCATATTAAAGCCTCTATGAATATAGCCAATAGGGATCACAGCAAGTCTGAGTTACCATCAGATAATTCTTTTGTCACGAATCACAAAAATAAAAACTCTTTCATTTTTTAGCCGAGGTGCTTTTAAGAAATTAAGATACCATTAGAGATGAACAGATGAATTGAAGAACCTTACTAACTTTTAGCATGTTGTGTAAAAATGCCTGTACCGAATAACACTGTCAAAGAACTCTGATCAAAATAAAAAGACATCCAGAAAAACGGTTCCCTCCTCCACTTCTCCAAATCACAAAAATAAAACATCAGGATAAAAATCAAGCACTTTCATCCAAGAAAAATACACTGCAGAGAGACAAAACAGCTTCTTTCCTTTGCCCTCTGCACTATCCCACCTGTTCATGAAAACACTAACTCTCATACGTTTCCCAAATTCTGTCTTTCTTTCAGGATAAAATATAATTAACCAAATTCTCTACTGACTACTAAAATTTTTGAAAATGGGAACACCCATCACTGTTCCTGATAATGGGAAAAAAGTAGGCATCTCTATGAAGGTTCTGCCATTTTAGCAGATAAGCCTTAACATCATCAAGACAGGAAAGCCTCCTAAGCCTGGCGGTCATTTCACTTGTGTCTTTGGCAAGACACCTTTCAGTTCAATTTGTAAAATAGGTTAATATTCTCATTAAAGATATTCTACCCATATTAAAAATTGTTCATTAGAGAAATCTATGCATCACTAGGAAATGAACATTGAATGACTACATGATAAAGCTGAAACTAAAACCTCTTATTTAGAAATATCTTGTTTCAGTGTTACTGAAATAAGACCAATTTGTTTCAACAATCACCATTTAAAATTGGCAAAAGCCAACAAGTTTTAATTACATGGTGACAAAGTTGAAGTTTTTAGGTAGAAAAGCAGTGTATAAATGCATGCTTATTTTAACTTGCTCTAACAGCAACAAAGCAAAAGACTCCAGACTATATTTCAGTGTTGATAGTGCGTCTTGTTTTGTTTGCCCAGACAATGTAAGCTTTAAGCCCAAATAGAATAGACTAGTTCAGTTGGAAGGACCTACCTTTGGGACCTACAAAGATCATCAAGTCCAACTGTGTGACCACTTCAGGGCTAACCAGAAGTGAAAGCATATTATTAAGGGCATTATCCACATGCCTCTTGAACACTGGCAGGCTTGGGGCATCAACCACCTCAACAGGAAGCCTGTACCAGTGTCTGAACACCATCACAGTAAAGAAATTTTTCCTGATGTCCGGTCTGAACCTCCCTGGGCGCAGCTTTGAGATGTTCCTGCACATCCTGTCATTGGTTCCCAGGGAGCAGAGACCAGCACCTCCCTCTGTGCTTCCCTCCTCAGGAAGTTGTGGAGAGCAATGAGGTCGCCTCTCAGCCTCCTTTTCTCCAGACTAGACAAACCAAGTGTTCTCAGCCTCTCCTTGTAGGACAATATGGATTTTGACCTTAAAAGGAACCATTTGCAAGAAGTGCTTATAATATTAACTACCCTACTTACACAATCAGTCACAGCCACAAGTGTTGGATCAGAACACTGACCCCAGAAAAGCATGCAGATGTGCATATTGTCTGTGTTCATTTAAACGGGTTCCTTGAAATCCTGCAGTTGCTCATATCCTAAGCTATATCTCTAGTAACTTTTCCTTCTGCATATATTGAGAAGGTGAGGGGGAAAGATGGAGATATCTTCACTTTATGAAAAGCTCTTTGTTCCCCCTGAAAGTCAATTAAAAAAAAAAAAAAGAATGATCACTCCCACTACCAAGTCTGTGTCATTTTAGCATATGGCACTGCCTCAGCTTGGTTTTGGTGGTAGACAAGACTAATCTCAAGTCTTATGGCAAACCAGCACAGATTTAGATCTTCATTCCCCCTTTACTGTCACTTGCTTCAGTGATTCACTGCAGAGAAGCAGTATTTTTGAGCCATAGACTGGTACAAACCCCTTTCAGGGGAGGAATTGCACAAAACAGACTCCATCAATCATGAAGTTTCCCCCCTCTTCCGAAAGAAATTGCCTCTGTGGTTAATCTCACCTCCTTTCTCACTCAACTTGCTATTAGCTGGATAGCTGAGGCTTTGCATAGTTTCAATGCAGTGCTCACCTAACTCAGCCTATTCAGAAATATTTCTAATTACACCCAACAGAGGTTTCTCATTTATTTCTCCCTTCTTCTAATTCAATTTCCTTGCTGGAAAATGGGACTACAGAACTCAAAGTTATTATATTAATAGACTTTCCTGTAAGGTTCCTGAAATTGAAACTCCAAAAACCAGGATATTCATAACTTTTAAGATTTATGAAGTTTGGGCCTTTAAAAGTTTTTTTTCCACTTTTTTTTGTTTGTTTGTTTGTTTTGATTAAGTAATTCTGAGTATATCATGAATCCTGCAGCAGGCATGAACTTTCAACCTAAAAATTCAGCCTTGGGGATAGGATTCGCCAGGGCCCCAGTACCACCTCTAACTCAGCTCCTGTCTGGTCACGATCCTTAAGCAAAATGTAGTGACTTTCTGGAGCTAAGTGGTACGGAATTGCCTTTTCCACACAGGCCTGTCTTGAAGGGCTTGTCATGTCAGCATGGTGTCCCCTTAGGTCAACGAGTGTAGGCCCAACTGTTTTGTTTCAAGTTGTCTTGCATCTGTGGGAAGCCCTGTGAGTTCCTAGGCTAGGCTGCAAGATAAATTAAAACCAGTTTTGTCCCATCTAGCTTCTCTGTTCCTTTTGACTTCATTGAAACAAACATTTAATAATTGGTATGTCTATTCCCCTTACCAAGATAATCTTCCTGAAGTGATTACCCTCTTCAGACCTTGATTCAGTCTTTGCTTTCAAGCCAGATAGTCTTTTACTGTTTTTCCTATGCTTTCTTCCTGCAGCCCAGGCAAACTGAAGATCGCTCCAGAGGGAGACAGCACCCAGGAAAATGGAGAAACTGAGGGATGTGATAATATTGATAAAAGCACTACAGAACCTCTCATATTCTCCACATGGAGAACAGGCTCTTGTGCATTTACCACTAAAGCAGGAATAATAAGGTAAATCCTCTTTGAAAGAAATCACAATCTGATTTCCTACTTCTTAATCAGATGATTACATGTCAGTTCAGGAGCTCACTTGGAATTGCATGCATCTGCAATTCTTACAGCTCACAGGCTCAGTGTCCAGAAAGTCCATTAGCAATCTAATGGACTGAAAGTAGCATAATCAACTTCAGGGAGCTCCAATAAAATCATTTTGAAAATGAGGAAAATATTTATTTTTGCCTTTCAAAAAAAAATTCAACGAAGACAACGAGCTTAGGCAGCATTCTGACCATCAGGAGATAAATCAGTTTTCAGCTACTGTGGACAGTAATGAGGACCTGCTGTTCCTTATAAGACACAGTTATGGAGGAGAGATTCACTAGCCATTTTTTATCCCTATTGCAACTGCAGAAACTTGGTGCTGTTTATTATTATTTATGACAGTGTTTCATACAGAACAGCAGGTCCTCATTAAGAAAGACACGTTTACCACAAATATTCACCTCTCTTACGCAGAGATCAAGTCTACAATTTGAACTCACAGCATATAAAAATCTTCTCTTTTTCAGGAGACAAATGACAATAAAAAAAGGAATTTAAAACCACACATTGTTACCGCAGGCAAATCTGATTCTTTCAAGATTACATCTTTATAATTTCAGTAACACAGAAGATCACAACCTAATAGAGTTTGCATATATAGTTTTCATTCAGGCCTTAAAGAGAGCAGGACAGGGCTCAGTAAAAAAAGCAGATGTCTTAAAAATCTGTGTTCCATCAAAAACACAAATATACGAGCTCCTCTTCACACAAAAACTTAAAATTACAACATAAAATTAATTTTGTAATTAAAAGCATAACAAAATTCAGGACTGCTTATAAATTGCAGATGTGACTCACTAAATGAGAGCATATTAGGTAACCCATGTGATAAAAGCAAAATGGATATGCCCACTAACAAAATTTTAAGAAAATTTTTTATATATTAAGTGGTAAAAAAAAAATAAATCTCATACTGCAAGAGGCAGAGAGAGGCAGAGGAGGAGACACAAGGTATTTTTCTCCTCCGTCCAGGAATGAACAGAAAGATTTTCAGGAGAAAAATATGCAACTAAATATCCTGCATTTCCAGGATCATGAGCCTATCTTGTATAACAAAAACTTAGCAATTCCATCAAATTGCAGTTGAGTAGTGCACCACAGCACTTACTCAAGCTAAATGAAAACCAGAAAGTAGGCCAGGTTAATGGGTGTGTTTTGCTTCCAGGAAGGAAAAAAAAAAAAAGAAAAAAGAGAAAAAAACAACACTATTTTTTGAGTTTGGAGCACTTTATAATTCAGATTTATGACTCTGCCCCTCCTCCCTGTCTCAACTTTTATCACAAGTACTTTATATAGATTATTTGTAGAATATTGATATAATACCTGATGTTCATACCTAGTGTTCAGAAAAAAGCCTGCTGATCTTTAATGGCAGTTTCAATAATGCATCTCATGCATATACTTCTAAGCAGCTGCACACCACCTTGGCCACACAGTTGCCTTCAGCAGAAGCCCTGCTAAAAATCCTATGTAACAAATGGTAAAAATTTAATCTTCGGCTACGGTTTTAACAGAAGTTACCAAGGAACCATGCAATACCGTACGTTATACAAATTAACACTGTGTGGGCCTTATTAGCAAGGGACATAGCTCTCTGCAATTAGTAGATAAATACCAGCTTTACCAAATAAGACAACAGGAAAATTCCAGGATTCCAGGAAATCATATAGTCATTTGAAACTTGGCATTGCAACATTACCGTACTATATTCTGATCATAGTACAAGGGCAGGTGATCATTCGAGGCCAAATCCTCCTACTGAAACTCTGATAAACTCCCAATAATTGAGTAGGGTGAGTTAAAGTTAAAATAGCCTGAGATAAGCCTGAAAAAGGACTTTGATTTGGATCAGCAGAAACTACAAAATAGTGAGTTAGAACTAAGATTTATGCAAAAGCAAACAGCAGCTTTTTTTTTTTTTTTTTTTAAAGAAGGTATAGTTTTTAAGGGAAAATTTGGAGTAATCACAATTTTTAATTCTTTATTTTTTATGATCTACAGACATGGAGGTCTGCTACAACCACTTCTGCAAAGAGTTTAAAACTTTTCCAGAAAGATTCTCTTCTTAATACAATAATTAAAATTATTAACCCAATACTTGCTGTGTACTTAGAGAAGAAATCACTTTCAGTTGCAAAAATGTATTCCAAAAAGATCTCTATTTTTAATTAATGTTTTCTGTGATGCCAAATTTTGCAAAAACCATAACATCAAACATATATCCTATAAAAGTAAAACAGTATTCTGTTCAACTTTGCTATGTATGGTACATTGTCTGTCTCCATTATTTAAATATATATTTTGCTTAACTTTACTATAAAGTTTATTAGGTCATAGTCAAATAATGTCACTACAGGAATGTAGAAGAAAAAACATTATGGCTTTTCCCACACTTGCACATCTGTCAAAGTTTGTAGAAATGTTGCCTTGAACATGCAAGATAGCTTTTTCTAAGCCCAGAGACTGCAGCAGCAGCAGCAAAGAATAAAAAAATAATCTATATTCTAGAATTGTGCTTTCAAATAAACAAAAGAAACAACATAAGGATGTTCTGGCCAGATCTAACAGTGCCAATTGGTTTGAACGGGGCATATATTTGTAATTGTGAGAAGCCATTTCTTCATAAAGACAGCATAATTTAACATGTAGCTCAGCAAATAATGATGAAAATCAAATCTGTTAAATAGTAATTAACTTGCAATTAACTCAAATTAGTCAAGAGTCATGTACACAATGGGTGATGGAATCCATAGTGTATTAGAGTAATTGCTATATAAAGCTGAAATTGAAGAGAAGTTCAGCAAGAGCAAGTGCAGTTAGGAAGACTTTTTTTTAAAGTTGAACATCAGGTTCAAAAATGAAGAGTGAACTCCTAGTAACACTGAGAAAATGACTCAGATTATGGATAAAAAACAATTACCAGGGAAATATAAGATATTTGAAGTAGCCCAGAAAGTAAAAGACAGCTGACAAAAGAAATCACCACAGATTACAAGGGCTTGGTATGGCATGAAAATCCATGAGGGAGTGACTGATTAAAAGTAACGATGGGAAACATCTAAAATGAAGACAAGAAAATTGAAGGGCTCAAAAAAACATTTCTGTAATTTATTAGAAGAAAAGCATGAAGACTGCATAGTATTCCACCTTGAGAAACATCCCTGAAAAATCAACACTGATCTGGTTTCAAGGGGAAGAACAACAAAACACAACTTGATTTATTCAACAGATATTGCCATTCAAGGTGGTAAGGGAAGGAATGATATGTTATTGCTGGAATGAAGAAACAGGAACATGTTATCTCATGTAAACCTGCCCTTTACATTTCAGAAAGAATATCCTAAGGGTTAGTATCTGATTATTTCTGCAAGTATTAGGAAAATGCCTTCTATTTTGCTACAAAGTTTTGGAGAACTAAGCAAAAAATACTAAAATAGGAATGTAAAATATAATTAAAACATGGCAATGGCTACAAATTGCCAGTGAGACTGAAGCGATGGGAAGACATGAAACACAATAATAATGAAAGGTTTTATTTAAGCCTGATTATAATATAGTTTAGCTATATATAATGTTTGGTAGACAATTTTAAGTCGTAGACAATTTAAAAAAAACTGCTTTTTGGAGCAGCTGATGAGAAAACTCACAAGAGGAGAAGCAATTCTTGAATTGGTTCAAGATGTAAGATGGACTTATACAAGAAATACTCTGAAATAGACATTGTTCTATACTCAGATAGAAAATTCCTTGTAAGAAAGGGGAAAAAAAGCTGAAAAGAAACCCAAAAAGAAACCCATGAGAGGTTTAACTTGAAAGGTTAGCTTGCTTAACTTGAAATAGAAGAATGATGTAAAAATGAAGAAACTATTTAAAAATAAATTAAAAAGCAGCAGCTAAAATTTTAAAATATTCATATAAATATTTTAAAGCTTTCTTTTTATATAAACTAGCATAGAGACTCTTTAAGGGCACCACAGTAAAAGCTCAGAGTACAACTATATTACCTATCAAAAATGATTTTAAATGGGCTCCCAAAAAAGTTAGTGTGCTTAAATAGCAGAGTAAAAGAGGCTATTAGACATAAAAGGACATCCTTCAAAAAGCAGAAGTTGCATCCACCTGATAAAAATGAAAATAACATACTCTGATAAGACTAATGTAAAACCAGAATCAGGAAAACAAACCCCAAAAGATTTCAAGAAGTAACTTGCCAGATACATAAAAGCTAAAAATATAAAGTATACCTATGAGAGGAAGACTGTCTGAGCATGTGGAGCTGATGGATGTGTATGAGGAACATAAGGAAGGAAATATGAATGAATCCTGCATATCCACGTTCACCAGAGAAGCTTAGTGACTTTTTCAGTCTGGAGAGATTCTCTATGTAGGGTGAGTAGAAGATACTGCCTCCAACCGACTTATCAATAAAAGTCTTTTAGACAAATTGCTAGAACAAATAGAAACACCTGGTATACACCCAGTGTTTCTAAAGGTAATCACAGATTTTATATCCAAATTCCTAACTATGGTTTGTAAACTACAATTTAAATTAATGTTACTACCATTGGAACTAAAGATAATAAATGCAGTGTCAGGAGGCCAGGGAATCTGACTTCTGGAATGGGTACACTGGTTAACAAAAATCTAAAATATTTACCTCATTGATTAAACATCAAATACTTTTGAAAGAGTCAACATTCTGGAGGGAAGCTGGGCCTCCCGGATCTCTCAGTAAGATCAATGAAAGAGAGTGATCCAATCAATACACAATGCACTTGTTTCCCGCCCCCCCCCCCACCCAAAAAAAAAAAAATTGACAGTCTCTCACTGAAGACTGACATAGAATAGGAAGAAAGGTCCTTATGTAGATCAATAACTGGTAAAAAGACAGGAAACAAAGGCTAGCATATACCCTTGTATGTTTATTCTTATCTGCACAGATTTTCAGGTAGGCTTTATAAAAGCAAACTCTACAGTAAAGTATTCTTCATTATAAATTTCACTCTGACGTTGGTGCTTAAAAGCAATTCTCGCAGAAGCAAGCTACATGCTGAAAAGTCATGCCATGAAAGCTGCTGTTTACCTCTTAATCCATCATTAGTTATCCTCCAGAAGAAAATAAAAATACAACCTAAAATATTAAAGAAAGTAAAAATAGCATAAACAATTTCTATGTTACTGCTGAATGGAGGAGTCAGATTTGGTTATTTTTAAGAAATTATGCTAATTTAAACAAGAAAGGTACAGTAAGAAATAAATTGTTGCACATCTTACTCAGAAACATCGCATAACAAGGTTGTTGTGGCTGAGGCAATTATTTTGGCAAATCATTGTGGAGGTATAAGAGCTAATAACAAAATTTACAACTATGGAATTGCACGTATGTGTCTCAATGCTCACTGGATAAGGAAATTTATTTCTGTAAATTAGCAATGCAATAAATGAGGCAGTATTCTATGTATTCATCACCATTAAGTAATCAGCATTGCCAGGAGATGACACATTGTTATTTAAGAATATTTTCTTGGTCTTATTATATGAATTAAACCCTGTATCAACTGGCCACTCAAACAACAGCTACAGCAGAACAACACACCTGTAATTACTCAGAGGATTGAACTAACGTATCAGGTAATCCCCACTCTTAGGAAACCGTGTATAGAGGACATGAGTCTACTAAGACAAAAACATGATCATTTTTATTCACAAATAAATCCAGCAGCTTTACAAAGGCCAATATTTTATTTCCAACAGCCAATGCAGCCCTTCTCTGTGGTACTTGTACATTAATGCAGAAACACGGAGCTCTGCAGGCAAGCAGTGCTGCTGTCCTGGAGAGGACCAGGCTTGAGGGTCCAAGGTGCCCTGCACAGTCTCTTAGGACTAACTGATACCTGTGTATGATTGCTAGCCAGGTTGTTTTCATTTTGAAATAAATAAAGGAGTAAGGTGGCAGTGGTGTTTTTTAGGGCATCTGAGGAATTTTCAAACATTAGCAGCAGGAGGACTAGAGAACGAGCAGGTAAATATGGCTTTTCTCCCAGGAGGGAACTAGCCAGTGGTCAGTTCAGCTCTCCAGGCCTTCTGTACATGAACCTGCTGATACGTAGCCTGAGAATACAATTCTGGCTAACAGAACAGTCAGCCCCCTTTCATCAGGCTAAGCTATAATAAAAGAAGTTTGAGGCAATGATTGTGCCATATCACTGTCCTACAAGCATTATGAAAGAGAGACAACATGCTAGTCCTGGTGTCAGGTTAGCTATTTTGCAGAGAAAGAAATGCACGATGCTAACTTGATCAACTGTGAAACGTGGCTAGAAAAAAAAGACAGAGCTGAAAGTACTTCAAACACCACTACAAATGACAAAAATCTCATCTATCTAAAGACTCTGGAAAAGGAATATAAAGTTTTAAAGCAGAAAAGAGTAAGAGGAAGTAAAATGCTTGATCCACAGCTCAAGGGCAAACTGGAAACAATTCTACCTCATGCAGACATAAAATTGCTAGAAGGATGTTCTCATAAACAAAGTGCTGGAGGCCATGCCATCGTCCACCTCCTCCTGTTTCTCTCTACATCTAAGGAAGCCAAGTACATCTCATAAAACAGAAGATGCACACGTTTCAGGAGTATCCCAGAGGCAAAAAGAAAGAATAGTGAAGCAGTAACAGCTTTCAGAGCTGAAGATACAGCCTCTTCTATTTAGGTTAAAAATCCTCTAGGGCCTGTTCCTAGTTCTGATTTCCATGTACTTGCTGGATTTTCCACGGCTTCATTATTCAAAGAAAATAGCTAGGTTTTACTGAGGTTGGCCACTGGGGGCAAAATTCAGATGCTGCAGAAAGTCAGATGAAGGTATTTGCACCATGTAAGTTCCCACTGCACTCTCTGGGGCACCACTTAAGTACCTATTAAACCCTCTGGGCTTGAACAGGATTTAAATGAGGAACAGAGACCTAATCTTTTCTTCTCCCGCTCTCTTAGGCCTGCAAAGAGTTTTACATCACAATTTATTCATTGTTAATGTTTTTCTAGCTAATCATTACAAACATTTTCACATTTTATTTTGAAAAGGCCTAAATGCAGCTTGCTTAACCTTTTTTGAGTCTTCCATTCCCATATAGCAGCAGAACAAACAGAACTGAACTGAAGGTGGAGGAAAAAGAAAAAAGAAAAAAAAAGAACAACCTCAGAATAGAGCGCTAACCCAAGATTTATATGTAAGAAGTGGAAAACTGATGGAAAGGATGAAGATTTCCACATGAAGCAGCTCTCCTGACTTGCCACTGATATGACTAGATAAATTTAAAATAAAATAATCTAATACTAATATTAATAAGAATAATAAGCTGGGAATAGCACTGCACTGAAATAAACGTAGAGGTGAGCTCCTCTTCAGGGTAATGCAAAACTTACAAAATAAAATTTAGAAAAGGTCAGTTTAATCCATTAATTTATTCACAAAATTGCACGAGATTCAGCTGACAAAAGCAGCCAAGTAGACCATGATGTTTTTTTAATATCCATATGAAATGGCACTCAGACAGATTTAGTGCTTGATTTAAAGCAAACTGATGGCAAGTTACACATTTAGATAGGAATGCTGGGGTAAGGTCAAACCACTATCATTAACATCCCAAGGAGGAAGGCTGATAATTACTAATGCTTAAAAGCACCAGCAGTCTACTGACTGCATGGATTTTCTCAGACTTTTGTTCAGCCAGTTTCTCAAGTAAAAAATAGCATTCAAAGACTTTTAGCTCATACAATGTAAGCCTCACTCATTAGTAATCCTTGGAGCTTGACTTCATTTGAGCCTGTTCTGAGCCTGGATAGCAATTAGTATTGCCCTCCAGGTAAGGGAGTGTAGATTTATTCCCCAGAGGTGGTTTAACTTCCTCAACCTACTTTAAAATTAGATTTACTCTGTTACAAATCGTAAGTGTTAAATGAGTAAAACTATTAAACAAGGAATACTGCTGGGCTAAATGGCTAAGCGTTTAATGGTTTACCACAGTATTACCATTTTAATGGTCTATTAAAACAATTGGAAGAATATCAGCAGTATGAAGAATCAAGTAATTTATATACAAGTTTGATAAAGTACCGTATGTTTGAGCAAAAAGTGAGCTCATTTTCTTACACTTAAGAAAATTAGAGGAAGGGACATTTTAAAAGAAAAGGTTACTTTAGAGCTGAAGTACATTTATTTTAAACTAAATTCGTTAAAGGATGTATGCCATATATCTTGCTGTCAAGATCTTGTTTGTTTTATCTAGCTTGTTATAACCAAAATGCAGATGGTCTAAGCTGATATCACAAAACAGAACAGCTCAGATAAGATATTAAAAACCTGACTCAAATCTAATTCATCTCTGTGCTGCATACTCATCTCTCCTCCTTTTGCTCCCCTAGTTAACGTTAGCACCAAGGTCATCAATATATTGAACTACCCTACAGCATTCTGAGTTTTGAATGATTGAAACATGGAAATAAAATCCCTGATGTAATGGCTTCCAAGAGCTCTTCCAAGAAATTTAGGGTCCAAGAAATCACATAGCAAGCTTCTACCAAAACTTTTTTTTTTTTTTTTAAAAGTGAAGACAAATATTTTATTTGGCCAGTTTATCACTTGCCCTTGACTAATCAAAGTAAAATTCTGTCTTGTCTTTAAAATATCCCCAAGAAAAAAAGAAGAATCTGGAGAACAAAAACTGTCAAATTCCTTCCTTACTGTCCTTGCACCAGAGAAAGTTTTGCAATTAAAAAGAGAAACACTTGATTCACTAATAAAGTTACAGAAAGTGGTCAAAAAGAAGAAGCTTTGTTCTTTGATTAGCTTACCACAATAACGTCCCATCAAAAGTTAAGTACATCTCAGCTCCCTTTAAATTCAAAGGTTATACAGCTGTTTCAGGGAAGCCACAATACCTTTAGTTTCTAAAATCAAAACAACAAAGCCAGGATCTTATGTTCTGGGCTACTATAATTGCTGTTCTTATAAACTAACATATTAAAAAAAATAAAAATCTTAAGAAGTAAGGGTTCTTTTCATTGTCACCTCCGCACAGGCCAATTTTTAGTAGAGATACTGTCAATTTTGTGTATTTCCTGAGAAGCATTTATGCATGAGTATAACTAATTCCATCAATTGGCATAATCACATAGTGAGAATGATGTATGTCAATTTTTAGCTAGAGATGCAGTGGAAGGTAGTGTTGGTATTTTTGTTTGGTTTGGTTTTTT
>VXAA01006688.1:940653-959110 GCA_013399115.1 Anseranas semipalmata
TTTTTTTTTTTTTTTTTTGATAATACATACAGCCCAGTACATGAATTTGATTGACAGCTACATGAAAAACCATGACTAGTCATGCAGTGTATGGATTTTCAGAGAGCTTGTGTTAGACAGAACTGGTGAATGTTGGAGACAGTTTGAGCACTGGAAAAGGAATGCCAGCTAATATATTATTTTTGGCAAATCTGATCTTCATTGATTCTTAAGAGATGGTCTTCACTGTGATACCTGGTTTCTTCCAACATCACATGTGGGGTTTTATTTTTTCCTTTCTCTCCCAAAGGTATGACAAGCACTTATCATAGTGAGGTATTTGTTAGATTTCTTTGTGCCTTTTTTTTTTTTTTTTTTTAATTTATTTTCTTACGTGATTTCTTAGCATCATCTTTTCTATTTTGTTTGTGACAGGAAAAAAAACAAAACCTTTGAACAGCAAAAGCAGAAAGTGGCAAGGTACAAATGTCCTTGCACCTCCCAGACTACTGCAGTTAGAACAACCATTCAAAGTTTTCAGATTCATAAAACGAAGACCTCAATATGCGTCTCATTAATATAGGTATATGTGAGTAGCTGACAATTTGAAACTTGAAATATGGCAACACCACAGCCCATGGATAGTAACTACTCATGTCTTCACTTAGCAAGTGACCTTCAAAAATCACATGGATGATAATACTTCAGTGCAATCAGTAAGACAAGTTTTCAGACTCTGCTTTATACTTCTTTGCTTTGTGGTTTTAAGACAAGTGTTTGATGTCATTTGAAGATAGATTTTTGTGGTATAATACAGATAAGGGTTAGGTTGAGTTTCTGTTCTTTCTCACAAAGGAAATCCTTCAGACACATTCATAAAACAGCAGGAAGGACACCTACTGTCCTTACACATTCATATCATAATGTCTTTGCTTCTTCCTAGAGATTTTTTTCTAGCAAAGCCCATCAGATAAGATCAGTATCATCATCAATACATCACTGGGAAGCTGCTGGCAGCATACCAACTGTTAATTAACACTAGCATTGTCATACCTGATTACTTTTCAAAGTACTTTGGAACAGTTGAATTAAAATAAGATAAATAAGGATAAAACATTTAATTAATACTGAAAAGACAACTGTCTCCTCTATAGATGTGAATGGCACACTTTCTACAAGGAGTGAACTGAGTTAGAGACATCTCAGAATTTAGACACCCACTTCCCCTTCACACTGAGCGCAATATAAAGCTCCCCTTGAGAGGCTGGTAAAGCCAAACAGGTGGGTGGTGGGGTGTGTGGAGATGAAACTAGTATTGTAGGGCCCAAACATATGGGAGGCTGCACATTACTAAAGGGATTTGCACTGCTCCTGTAGCAACACCTATGTTGTGCACAGCAGATAAAGAAAGAACAGAGCAAATACATGCTCTGCTCAGGTGAATGGGTAGAAGCAGAATTACATGGGTATAAACTGTAGCCTTGGCTTCCCCTTGACCTAATCTTGTTAGCACACAGCAGAACATATGCAGAACTCAGTAATAACTCATCTTTTTCCTCATCATCTTTTCTAGGATGGTATTTTCCATTTAAATCAGTGGATTAGAATTAGAAAGCACAGTGCAGTGCATCTGCTATGCACAATGACTTAATGCTTCACTCCAGTATTACAGATGATCAGATTCCCATCTTTACATGCAAGTAACTTTCCTGCCCTAGCTAAAATGCACGATTCTGAAATATGAATCTCTCCTCCTGGATTTTACTAATGAATTAAATAGTCAAAGCTCAGTAAGCAAGCCACCTAGAAGATTGACATTAAAAGATTTTCATTATATGGAAAAAAAATATTTGCCATAGAAAAAGAATTTAAAAGATTTTTTTTCCCAAAAGTGGAAAAAAAAAAAAGGATCTGTTCAGTTTCTGTGTGAGAAATAAAAATGGAACATTTTGAATAGCTCAGAGTTCTTAGCAGGCTGACAGCACAGCCCAAGCTGGGGTTACAAATTCTTAGCCAAGACGATGGCAATCTAGCTCCCAAGAGCCTTTCTTGAAGGTGGGACCTCTGAGCTGGCCCCAGGGTCTAGGATGCTGAAGCCTGGGCAGATGAATCCAGCAAGAGCACTTGCTGGAAGACAAGAAAGTTCCCCCCCCCACCCAACACCCATACTGTGACTGCTCATGTTGTATAATTAAGTAATATTTATTCAAAAAGTTCCTGAATAGCTCTGCTGTCTGCACCCTTTCAGTCACAGCTGTATTTTAATATGCTATCCTGGATCCTGAATGTCACAAGCCATAAAGCAGCAATACTCCTTGAATTTCTTTTCCTTGTAAAATTTCCTGCCCTTTAATTTCAATCACTGGCCTATTGTTCTTCAATTACGGACAGGGTAAATAGTATTGACTGATCTGTTTCCATTATGCCATATATTAAAAATCTAAAAGTCTTGTTACATGGCAGTCACAGTTTCCTATATATATATTTGGTTTTTCATGAACTTTTGTATACCAGGTTTTCTTTAGATATTTTGTTTCTCTGAGCCTATGAGGTGCAGCATGATACAGCAGCTGGATCCAGCTGCAGATTATTGCTGTGAAACAGCTTTTGGAAAACCTCAGATTTTGCTCTCTCCCTGTTTTATCACTTAAATAATATCTCTCACCATAATGTTTCAGACTATCACACTTATTTGGTATTAAAAATTGCATGTGGTTAAAAACACCAAGGAAAGAGTTGTCTAAAACATTCCCTAATCACTGAATTGCCTCCGAATCCAAGGAGAAAATTTGCTTAACCAAGAATTGATTATATATCCCAGAGATCATTAGATGCGTTCTAGACAGGTCCAAATTGACTATGAGGTTAGAGGAGAAAGTAAAATACCTCCTATACTTACGATCTTTTATTTTTCTTCATCTGTTGCTTGCATGTAATTTTGATCTTGTGGGTAGCAAGCACTTTGTCTTTGTTTTCATCCTTACTGCTTAGAAGCACAAGAAAAGGGGAAGAACGATTTCAGAAAAAAACAAAAGAGTTTTGAGGTCTTCTGATGGCAATGTCCACTACTACTACAATATTGTGTATCAATAAATTTATCCTTGCTCTTGTCAAGACAGGCAGCTTTATAAAGCTGCATAATGAGGCTTACCAGTTAGATGATATTTGGCAAGGAGGGGGATTAACCCAGGTGTGGGAAATAGATCCAGGTGAGAGGAGTGGGAAACCTGAAAGGAGAAATCACTTAGGAGACATTACCTAACCCAACTATATGAATGGTATTTCTCATACCTCTGAGGGCTAACAGGAAAAGCAGCTTTGAACTGTTTGCACACTGGGATTAAGTGCATCCAGAGAGAACTGAAAGAAAGACAAATCAGATCATCTCCCAGATAGAGATTGACAAGGAACTTTTAATAAGCTGGAAAACTTAAAGACTACAAACTTCACAAGAGCATTATAGGATGAATAAGGCTGGTGGACCCTGCTGTAGGCAACCGAGCATGGGATAACTCCAGTGACTGACACCTCTTCGTCAGAAAAAGATGGCTCAAAATAAAAGTATTTGATGCCCGTTTTAATATTAACAGAGCTCCTTTAAACATGATAGTACTGCATAATTATGTTTCCCTTTCTACACGTGTACAAATAAAGGTTTCAAAGAAATTTGGAAAAAAATTATTAAAAAATTAAAAACACATGCACATATAAAGAGGGGCAAAAGCACCTAAAAACGCAAACCTAAACAAAAACAAGTTGAAAATATTAGGTTCAGTCAGGTTAATCCTCAGTCCTTCAAAGCTGCCTCTATAAAGACATCACCTGTCCAAATATGTAGTCCAATAGCTCAGATTCTAATTATCCAAATTAGCAGCTGAAAAGAAGAAAGCCAAATGTTATGCAAAAAACAGCAGTTATCTAAAGCACTGATGACCCATTACTGTATTTCACAAAGGGTGAATAACCTGTGCATTCTATTTTCACTGGAACATTCCAAATTTCTAACAATGTCCTTGGGTCCTGATCTTACTTTCTAGAGAGCAAGATGTGCAGTAATATTTCCATTTTTCATTCTATCAACAGAAGTATTTTATTTTGGAGTAATTACCAGGTGTTCACAATCCCTACAGGCTATAGCAAGTACAATCTCTGGATTTTACAAAGAGGCAGACTGACTTAACACCTAGGAACCATATAGTCAGGATGGTGAACACTATCTGGATTGAAAAAAGCTGAGTAACTGCATACTACCCAAGATCCATGCCTTTGCTCAAAAAAGCAGCCATTAACACTTGGTGCTTGATAAGGAAGTATAAGACACTAATTTACTGTGGGGGAAAAAAAAATTAGTAACACTCCTACATTAAGAGTCTGGCAGCAATGACAAACACAGACACATTACTTTTAAAATTTACTTTTATAGGATTAAAGAATATTAATGCAAACAAAACTTTGTCACAAACATGTCTTGTTCATGTTGGTCACCTTCAGTTTGGGAATCTTTCACTGAATAGCCTACTTTGAAAGCCAATTAAATTGCTTTCAATTCAGCTGAGAAAAAGAAAGTGGTAGTTCGTTCAAATGGCCTATTTGGAGAAACTTCAGGATTGATCCTTTCTTCCATTATACCAGCTTTCCATCAATGCAGCTCTGATAGTGTCAATGTAGTTACACTGGCAAAACACTGGTTTAACTGAGGAGAGAATCAAACCCTTCACTTGTAACAACTTCTGTCAAGAGACTAGACTAAGTCACTTTAATTGAGTTCTTCTCGCTTTCATTGTGCAGAAACAAAGGAGGAATAAAAAGAGATCAAAGAGCCCTTATTTGGAACTAACATAATTGCGTTCCTTGGAGAGAATGGCGAGCCTGAGATTACTGAAAGGAGATAGACTCTGAATATATAAACCAGACAACAATGATAGTGGAATGTCTTAAGGAAAAAAAAGGCATATACAGAGATTTATTGTAACCTTTCATCATTTTGTAATCGAAGTAGTGTGTGTTCTAGTGTCTCTTTCACTATTATATGATATGTCAGATACATTTCTCTTAAATTTCAGCTTGTGGGAATATGCTTCATCTATATATTACTTTAAACAGCATTTCTAACAGACTGCAGTAGTCTGGAAAATTTTCATTTCCTGATGAAATGTTAAGAATAGTTTTCTAGTCTTGTAAATTCTGTTGTTAGGGTTTTATAAAATGGGCAAATAAAACTTCCAAATCTGAAGAGATGGTGTACAATGGTAAATTGCCATACAAACTGGCAGGTAGTGGAGGAAAAAAAAAATCATTTGGCTCTTTGAAGAATCAGCTGGCGTATGCCCTTGCCTTTGACTTCATCACTTTACCATGCAAAGGTGAAAAAAGTTGCAGTGTAAGTGAATATGTACACAATGATGAGAGTTCTGTAAGCTAAGAGTAATCGTGCACACAAACGATCAACAAAATTTAGTGTTTGGGACTCCAAAAATAGAATTGGGGTTTTCAAAGACCTCTGAGGAAGTTAAATACCAAAATGCTCTAAGTACATAGGAGATCTGGGAATGTAACTCCATGAAACAATTAGGTTTCAAAATCCTGGCATTTAAAACACCATTTGTGACATTAGGAGGGTTCAGAACAGAGTTGGCTTTTGGAATTTTTAGCAAATACCTGATCAATTCAAATATATGGAATGCATGAAGCAGTAGAGGCAGTACACACAGATACCTACAGGTCTAGCTAAATACCAAAATAAGTTGCATAAGCAGATCTTGTATTGCCATTTAGAAATGTAACCAAAGCATGTTTTGGTTGAATAGCCCTGTACCAGTAACAGGGTAAAGCAGGCATTAACCATTACTAGGGTTCAGTACATCATCACTGGCCAGAGACAAACAATCACAGGAAAGTCTGAAGGAAGGAGTGCTTATTAACCAGCCAGCGTGATCCAGATTTCCAGGTAGCAATACCCATGCAGCCTGTTCATACCCCACAGAGCACAGGCAGCAATCATTAGGCTCATGCTCTGCTCAGAAAGCGCTGACGGCTGTCTCTCCTTCCTCCTGTTTCCAGAGGCAGCCCAAGAACACCTTATGAATGAGAATCTAAACTTGTTTCTGCAAAGCCCTTCTCACTGTGGAGAAATCGAACCAGAAAACACAAACAAAAAGCTCAAGTGACACACTGAACAACAGAAACAAAATAGAGTCCGTGAGTCATTTATGGGTACAATCAATTACAAACATAGCACAAGCTTTTTCATCAGGTCAGAACTGTCAAAACACACTGAATCTGCCAGTGCAGGCTAAGTGGAGCTACAGAGGCATGATAAAGGATTATCTAATAGAAGTTTTTTTTTTTTTTNGAAGACTGATAAGGAAGCCATTGCTTGGAGCTATAGTAAAACTATCACTTGCTGATGCCCCTTTTAATTGTGAAACCAGATTGCCTAGTGCCATTTCTTTAAGGGTGTGGTTAGCATGAATTCTAGCTCATCTCCAGGGTTAAATCTCTGAACATCACCGGGAAAAAAATCAGCCATGAGAGAGAGGTGGCTAGGATCAGTACAAAATGTGGCTCACAAAATAGGGAAAAAAACAGACAAAACACCCAGCCAATGGAAAGAAGGCTGCACAGGAAAGACAGCTGGGGACATGGCAGTAGCACTTCACTACTGTGTGAGAACAACACACTGAGTGACCCCAAGTCTTTAGTTAAAGACAGTTTGTCTTTAACTGAATAATTTGCCCAGGATGACTTTTAACCTGACCCCCAAGTGGCTGAGGATGCTATCAACCTGGAGTAATTCACCTAGCTTGCACATGGGTTAAAAGAAGGTCTGGCTTAACATTTGGCTAAAACCTGTCTCTTCTGCAGCAAGGCTGAAGGCAAAAATCATTGGCATGCAGGGCTTTCTGCAGTAGCCTTTACCCACCTATATGAGGGGCAACCAAGCAGGAGGAAAAGGAATCCCAGAGCATAGCACCTATAAGATATGCTTTCAGGAGCACAAGTGCTGGTAGAGACAGAGGTACTATAATAGAAATAAGGTTTAATTACAGGAATTCTTGCACGCAGGCAAGGATGGTTAGATCTAGCAGGCTAATCTGGGAACAAAACCTGACCAGAGATATTCACATTAGTTGAATCCTCATTGAGGGTAGCAGTAGAGTTAACAACCTGAATTACCTTTTCTCACATAGAAAAAAATCAGTGCCAATTCAATAATCTGGCCCTTTATAGAATAAAATTGAAAAAAAAAAAACAACCACTTTTTTTCCCCCCTTCCTATTCACAGTGGTAAAGATAATTGAATTTTGGTACATATCTCTTCCCAGTATTACCTGTTAACTCTTGCATCATGTTGCTAAGGGTTGTTCAACATAAACACGTGCCATTCCAGAGGTGAATAAAGCAATACCCGCTCATACAAAGGCAATGCCGGGGGAAGTTGCTCTGCAAAGATGCAAAGCACAAACAGGTAATGAGGAGGGAGCAGCTCCCCACTTAATCTTCTGCTTTGCTAGTAAGCATTGGTATAGGAACCTGTTTAAGAGGTGGAGAAACAGCCATGAGACTTTCTTTCTCAGAGAAAACCAACACACTTAATCAGGATTGCTGTTGTACCCAAGGATGCACGAAGAGAGTAAATGATCTTCCAGAGACTGAATTCTGACCATATGAGGTTCTGCATTTTCTCTCAGAGGCAGGAGCAATTCATCTCATTATTTTAATACAGTCAATTGCATAAAGGTTTTCCTTTAGACTACTCAGTGAGAGACTTGTCATAAATTCACAGGGCCAGAAGAAAATATCACAGTATATTTTATATGTTTGCAAATGAGGAGACAGACCAAGGAGAGAGGTTTAACACTGGAATTCATTAAAGAGGACAGGTTACTGGCATGTGATCAGTCACCAACATTTGAGAATACCAGTCTGATTTTAGCTAATATATCAAAATAAAAATTGCAAATTCAAAGCTTGGCTGACACATTATGCTTTGCAGGTCCCACATATATCCTTCACAGATCCACAGGATTTTTATTAAGATGTTTGAAAATTAAAAAACAAAAACACACAAAGAAACAAAACTATAAATGAACAAATTATCTACCAGATTTTCCTCCTCCCCCTTCCCCAAAGTTACAGAATTGCTTTGCAGTAGCGTTACTGCATTGAATTACCCAATTATCTTCTAAATTATAAAAGGCAAATCTTCACCACCAACTGTTCCTAGGACTGCCAGGACGTGCAGTGTTGCAAAACTGTAGCAAAAATGTAAACAAAAGAGCCCTACTGAACAGGGAGGCAGGCTGTCCACATATGCCAATCCCAGCGGCTTCAATCAAAGGAGAGATTGTTTCACAAATAAACTAAGCCAGTGCAACTAATAAACTCCTGCTCTAATTACTGGCTGCAGATGTATCAACTGAAGCAAATGAGACGCAGGCAGCCATTAATTATCTAATGAGGCCAGCAGTGTTTCTGATGAGGTGGGGCTGATTAAATATTAAACAGTAGCATATGGTGAGTGCCAAGAACAAAAGACTTGAATCTGACTCCCTCCCTATATATATATACACACACACACACACACACACACACACACACACACACACATATATATAAATATACCATTGCACTAAAAAAAGTCCCCCTCTGCTAAAACAGAAGAACAATCTCCCTCTGAGAAGAGTAATTAGGACAGAAATGGAAGCACAAAACTCAAAGGGAGTCTAGCGAGATCTGACTTCTGAAGGTGTAACTCAGATGAAAAGGTTTCACATTAAAGGGATGCCAAAAACATTTAGACATTGCAGCAGTCATCTCTTTGTTTAACCCTTCTTTGTTATTGCAATTGTTTGCTCCCTCCCTTCTTCCCTTATCTTGCACTTGAAAAGTCTCACAGCTCGCTCACGAGCAAGTATCTAGCAAATCCCTCCTTATAACACAGCTCACAATATTAAACCAAGTAATGGTAAGTATAAGAAGGAGAATGCAACCATTGAAATGTTACTCAGGCCAGATAGGTATGACACTCTAAAGGGAAGGAAAAGTCCAACTCTACTCACACAGATGTCAAGCCCACTGAAGCCAGCTAATCCCATCAGACTTAAATGGGCCACCTACAGCCAGCACACCAGAGAGCTTCAGATGAGCCACATGTGAAATCTGTTTCCTCCTGTCAGCTGCTCTATCCTTCATCACAGACTGGATGCAATGACTTCTTGCAACCTGAGAATCACCCTTTCCCAAAGGCCAGGGGACACAGGACATAGCATGCCAAACTACTGAATGGTTTTCCAGCTCTAAGAAGCAATAAGCTATTGCTTTACTATCTAATCTGTCTGGACAGTTTGGGTTGCAGCCCTGCCCCTGTGCACCCACATGCTTCAATCCAGCAACGCAGGGAACTGCTAGATGTGTTGTAGGTCTGCTGTATGCTTCCCCTCCCCATGCAAACATAAGTCAGTCTGATTCATCCCAAACTTATAAGATGTATATAAAGCTATTCAGTGCAAACAAACTGTGCAGCCATACTAGGTAAGAACTTATTTCTGTGTTTTAAGCAAAAACTCTGACCTGGCCGCTGGAAAGCTCTGCCTGCAATCCAAGGGAACCAGAAATTTCCAAGAAACTTGAGAAACCCTTTAAATATCTCAGGGCAAATTTGCAAAGATAGAAAAAAGTTCAGATGCAAAACGGCCTTATAAGCAGGAGAAATTGTCTCGAATTGGCAATGGCTGCACATTCTCAAAAACTTGCAAGGACTGCTTCTTGAAACTCTTAATAAGCCAAACAGCATTTACTGTTTATTTCAAAATATGCTCAGATGGCAGCCACTCATCACATTTTACATTGTTGCAGTGACAACAATGCAAGTGTCCTAGATACATCCAATTTTTTTTTTTTTAGCTGCCAGTTGTATCAATTTATTACAGAACAAGCCCATTTTCAGATCAGGACTTCATGTAGTAACAGAAAGAATCAACAAGTTATTATTATTGATTATCTAGAAAGATCAGATTTTTTGGAATACCTTTTGCTCTTACAAATGTTTTCCCTAAATATAAAAGAATGGTACTCCCCCATCTGCCTTTTTTTCCCCCTCTTTTTTTTTTTGATAACACCCTTCTTTATTATAATCTCCTTAATATCCATCTGCTACCCTTTAGGCTAAAGCTTCTTAAATTCAAATATAGGGCTATTTTTATCACAGAAGAATATGTAAAGCAATAGAAACATTTTAATGGATTTTTGTGCCTGTGGCCCTTTTTAGCTGAATTTCCATAATGAAATCCAGTTACAGACATTGGTGCTGCTACAGTTGGCTGTTCACACAAATAAAGAATGAACATTTTTGTCTTGTAAGCCAACCCAGTAAAACAGAGTGCAATAGCTACCTACAAAAAACACAGGATTTTTTCCTCTGTTACTGCTTAAGTATAACTGTATATAATGGTATTTTTACTCCACTAGGGCATAACAATCAAGACAAAACCACAGCTCTATATTTAAGTTATAAATAAGTGTAAAGTCATTTTCATAAGTAGTAACTAACAAAATGAGGATGCTTTCTTTTGTGCATGGTATTCAGGAGCATCAAAATAGCTTCATAAAAACAGCTACATGCAGTAACATTCACAGTAAATGTCCATGTAAGTTGAGTATTTGTATTAAATGTTTGGAAAAATATTTTTCTAATAATACTTTTAAGATACCAATTCTCCTCTGTGAAAACATTTTATTTTCCTGTAGCTATAAATGGAGCTCAGCAGAAAACAGTTTCTTATACCATAAATATTCCTATACATTTGTTTTCCCACTTATCAGGGAGAAAGCAAGACTTTTAATGAGGGGAGAGAAAGATTTCATATCTGCCATGCAATAGTGAGCCGCCCACCTACGCATTCAAACCAGTGGTTGCCAGGCCAGGTCCAGAAGCCAGGTCTCTCCCCATTTCAAGAGGAGCTCATAGCCAGTGGACCAACAGCTACCAAACAAGGCTTCTTCCTCAGATGACCAGAAATTTGCTTTTGCAAAAACTGATTCCTGATGGTGGATTAGTTTTCACTAATGCAGCTTTTCTGGAGCAAAATTGTCTAATCAAAAGAGCTCCTAATTAACTCTGATGTAAACTGTTTATATCCTCATACCAGCAATTGCATTTTCAAAACAAACCAGAAGTCTCTCTGTCAACTCAGGTGAAATAAACTCAGGATTAACACTGATCCAGGACAAAGAACAACAGAACAACAGTATCTTCTGCCCCTCAGCATCAGAAACAAGCAGTCCAGACATCCTCAGAGGAATTGGTGCTGAACCCTCTTTTATCCATCTGTTCTTTATCAGCCTTCTATGCAAGTCATTGCATTTGCATGGTTCATTTCTAGTGAAGCAAGATGACCAACACTTAGCAAACCCTTAATAGTCACAAAAATATCTTCTAATGATTATTTATATATTAAAATATCACTTGGCAAACTGATCACTGACAGTCTTGAGTCTGATCATAACACAACTTGCATCAGTTTGACTGAATTCTGTGGCTATCGCAACTGCTCAGACACTATTATTTTTTTTCAATCAGGCACAAAGTATCTCAAAATGGGCAGTTAAACACTGAAACTGCAGAGAGATAACAAATGGAAGCATTATCAAGAGTACCTGACAGATTTAGAAGCCTTGTTCACTTCTAAAACCAGGACCTCAGCATTTCTGTAATGTTTATCTTAGCAATTACTTAACAAATCTAATTTCTGTTTCCAGAAGTCTTCACCATTAATTGTCTGAGAATCTATACAAGGTGTGATGAGCTGATGCATTTTTATAAATGCCCTTTCACAGAAAGGATGCAGTTTTGAATAACTTGTTACTGTTCAGTGCATTGAACACCCTTAATACTTTTTATTTCAACACTAGAACTGTCTCAGACACTAAATTCACAGAAATCTTTTGATTCCGATTCGTGTATCTAATTCTAAAGATTTAAATATTCTAAAACCAGCGTCTCTTTTATGGTAACTGTTAACAAGTACATTATTCTCTTCCCTTCATGTTGGTGTGGTATGTCTCTGTGGAAATCAACTGTAACACACTTTGTTTGACTTACTGGTAGATCTCTAGAGCTTTTCTACATAAGGAATTTTACTCTGCAATATCCTCATCTATACAAAACTTAGCTTCTTAGCTTAGAAGGTTGCTTTGCAGTTGCGATGAATATTCAACCATATAAAAATGAGCGCATATTAGAAAATAACTGGAAACTTTCAGGGATAAACACTGATCGGCATCTGATAATGTCTGCAAGTAACGTGGGGCCTTTGGGGCGGCAGCAGCTCTGGTGTAGCGGTGTGTGTAAAATTAAATTATCAGCCCAGATTAACACACTGTCACACTCAAAACCTTCTTGTGGGCAAAAAGGGAATACATACCAGTCAGACATGAAGCCAAAAAGCTACTGTTCACCCAGCTAAGGTTTTTAAAAGCATAGCAGTCCAAGGTACCTAATTAATATTAGACATTAATGAAGCTTCTCTCTCATTAGTTGACACTCTACAAATCATTATGCACAAGTATCACTAGCCTCTGCCCATATTCTGTGCTGCTCACCCCTCTAGTCCTGCTTGCTCCTCAGGCGACAGCAGGACACAGGGATAGGACAGATGGGGGGACAGGATGGACAGGGGGACGGGAGGGCTGGCAGCAGTCCCAGCCCCTCACCAGAAGGAGCCAGGTGCTCACAGGGCTCTTCCCCTGGGCTTGGGGCCTGCCTGGGGCTGGGCCTGTGCTGCCTTACCACAGCTGGCTGCCTGCCCTCAGCCCTGCCTGCCTGGGGCTGCACAGAGCTGGGCCAGAGCCTGGGCCGTGGCCACGGGAAGGGCTATTTCTGGTGCTACCCAGTGCCTGCCACAGCCAGCCAGTTCTGCCCCCCTCAGGGTCCTCTCAGAGCTTCAGCCAGCTCAGGAGCGCAGCCATCACCCCAGTGTGACCGTTAAAACCAGCCATTGCTGGCCCAGGCCCAGGCCAGGCAGGTCCAGCACTCTCAGGCCTAGATGGGTCCCACTGCACACCAGTAACGCCAAAATAGTATTTGCTGGACAATAACATGTATCTGTGCTTTCATTCAATTGGCACCAGTGGTCGTGGATGACACCTGTGGTCACCACTGCAGACAAGCAGAAGAAACAGAGCCTCTGCAGCAGCAGCCCTCTTTCTTCCACAGCCCTGAATAAAAGTGGTGATAGAAGGGGCCATGAGGTCTCATTTTGGGGGATACCAGGACAAAGTATTTGGAGGATGAGATCAAAATGTTCTCATCACAGGCCTTATATCAAAAACTCTAATGAAGAAAAAACTGAGTTTCCTGTTCTGTTTTCCTTTCGTGCCTTGTAAGAGTTTTCTGTATTCCTTTGTGGAAGAAAAGATGTAATGTATTTTCAGAGGGACTCAGCTCCTGCAGGATCCTAAATTGGCTCATTTAATCTACATGGGTACTTGAATCCTCACTTAAGACATTCGTTAATTAAGCCACATTAAACTACACAGGCAAAAAAAGAGGCTATGTTCAGATAAATTTAAGGGTTTGATTTTCTGATTTAAAACCACAAAGCAAAGACATGCAGAGAGCCCAGGCTGGTGCTCCCTCATTAACTCAGCATATTGTGACATTTATAGTTCTCACTCAGGACTAGGAAACCAAGGAAAATAGGGGGTTTACAGTGGTGGAACAAAACTAGATAATGCTGCAGAAAAATAAAGTTTGTGTCCAAACGATGATCCTGCACAACAAGGCTTTGCCTTGTAGGCATTCAGAAATCTCTCTCATGCTTATGCAAATATGTTTATGTTCACAAGGAGAATTTTTGTGCTGCCATTTGAAAGCCTCTTTTCGATAGATGTTCCAGTAATTCTGTCAGTAAGCAGAACTCACTGCTGAGTGAGGTAAATAACCACATCCAAAGAAAATGGCAAGCAAGAAACACGAATTTTTCATGAAAAAAATCATGAACTGGAAGAGGGTTATTTAAAATGTTCAACTAAGTTCATCTTCATAAATAATAAGAAAGGTTATACACAGGTAAGCAACAAAACAAGTAAGAGAAGCAAAACCAAGAAATAACTGTTTGGCATAGGTCCACATGTACGTTCACCCTACGCTGAATATCAGAGGCCCTTCCCTCCTCTCCCCACCTTCTCCCAGAAGCTGTATCCTTGCTTCAAGAATCCTTCTGTGAGTTAAAGGTATCCTTACTACTGCATAATATTTGAAGCTTTGGAGGCGTGGCAGAAGACTAAAACTGAAGTATTTGAGTTTTTCCTGTTAGTTTTTTGTTTGCTACCCTTATAAATTGTCAAAATCATTAACACATTATTTCACAAATATTTACAAAAAAGGTAATTTTTATGTAGGCACTGCTTTTCTTCCCATTCCTTAGTTTCTAAGAACTTCAGAAATGTTGTTACCAGTGTTTTATAGAAATATGCCAACAGAAAAAACAGGTAACAAACTCAGAAATAAACACCTCAGGCAGAGAAAAATGCAAGGCGCTTGTATATTCCAGATTGATAGCTAAATACAAGCCTCTCCATCCTTACCTGCTGTTGACTTTAATAAAGCTGCATGGAAATAAATAAATAATGAGCAAAGTTCTCCCCACTTACAAATTCGTTTTAACTGCTTTTTGCCATGCCTGTAGTTTAGAATTAATCAAACTCTTTTTGTTAAGCAAACAAAGAAAGAAAAGATGCATGCTGTTTGTTATCTCTGTAAAAAATTAGGGCCATAACAGATTTAGTAAGAGAGATCTTTCAAAAGGAATTTAGGAGTACAGTTTCCTCTGAAAACAAATCACATACTCTCCTAAGTGTGGTAGATAACACTTGAGACCCAGCATAAAGAAATACAATAATCCAAATATGTATTGTACTTTTCCTATGAGTACAGGTAACACTTTGAAAACCTTAAGCCTGTGCTTTCCTTCATTTACATGAGAAAAAAATTGTGAGAGTTTTAGTGATGTATGCAAGACTACTAAAATGCACATGCAAAAGAAATCAGTTTTCAACTGTTTCTTTTGCTGATCTTTAGAAATGTATTTGATAGTACTTACGTTATTTGAAAATAGGGATGAGAATGCTGAGTTGAAGTGCCTTTAAAACAATGTTACTTTAATTTTTTATGTTGTTCAGCAGCTTTAGAAGAACCTCCCTGAGATTTGGAAGGAATCTTTCCTTAGCCAATAGGGCTGAAAAGAGCAAATCTCAAGATTAACTTGCCATGAGATCATTAAAATAATATTTCAAGAAATAATCAACTATCTACATTTATAACCAAATTCAAGACTTTTTTTTTTTCTCTGGGAACAAAGTAACCAAATTTTGTGTGTAAAAACAAAGATAGTAAAATGTTAATCTGTGCGCTGTCTTGAATTCCCCAGACTAGCAGCTTGATTGGTTCTGAGCAAGTAATTAGAAGGAAATTAGAACAGATTTTTGTTTCTGCTTGCTTTTGTTTAACATTAAATTCCATAACATTCAGAAAACTGTTCTAGCGCATTGCAGTAGGCAAGATAATAGATAAAGGAAAATTATTTTACATCTATCTTTGAAGCTGTATTTTTTTATCTTGCTTTTCCCCCTACATATTTATAAAAGAAAAGAAAGGAAGCCTTCTAGGGACTTACACATTCCCTTTATGGCTTAGTAGCTAGGTTTCCTAGGCAGCTTTTGAAAAAGTATTAAAATAGTCTATTACCAACTTCTGCCCATGAAGAAGTAAATGGAATAAAGTCAAAACACATTTTTGATATCTACTGCAAACCGTGATGCACCCTACTTCTCTGATAGCCTCCTCCCTTGTTGTGACCCTTCTACTTTTAGTGTTCCACACTATGGATTTTACATATTTATACACACACACACACACATTTATACATAGTCTTATGTGCTATGAATTTGTTGTGAAGGTTTCATTTTCAGAAATACATGGCATTGTATTAAATTACCATTTAGTAACAAAAAGAAGGTACAAAAGCTCATGGTTTAGGCAGAAATCCAACCCAGAATTTCTGAGGCTTAGTCCAACACCCTGTCTGTCAGGGCTGCTCACAAAGTACATCCTCAAGCTCAAAGGGCAGAGTCTACTGAGAAGCAACAGAAGTCATAACATTGCAGTAGTTTATCCACCCTATTGGTGTTTTGAGGTTTACAGAAAGAAACAATAGTTGAAGATAATATTGATTGACACACATTATGTGTATATATGTATTATATATAGATACTCCAAAGAATAATTGCTCAGCTTTTTTGTATTTTAATCCTCATAAAGGATAGTCATCGGTTTGCAAATTAATAGCGATAATAAATATTAATTTTCATTTGTTTCACCATTCCAATCTCTACGTGATGTAAAACCTAAACCCTCTTTCCCAACTCATTTTATCTTTCTGAAGGATAGAGCCAAAGCTTTTAAAAGTAGTTAGGGACTAAAGCAACTAAAGAATTTATGTTTCTGACTTGAATAGGTTGTAAGTGTAAAAATATGTAGTTGGCTGAAGGTACAAACAAATATTTCTTTGACAGAGCTGTGTTGGCCGAAGATATTACTGCCCCATGACCCATTATAGAATTAAACATTAATGTAGGTTGGCAGAAACCGCTAGAGTTTTTAATATCTCCAGAGGTGGAGATCCGCATCTCCCAACAAATGCAGCTCTCTCAGCCTCTCCTCCTATGCTGTACTGAGCCCCCAGCTACCTTGGTAGCCCCACACTGGACTAGCTTCAATTTGTAACTGTCTTTCTTATACCAAGGGCCCACAACCGCAGACAGCACCAGTGTATTCTTAGCAGTGCCAAAGAGGTAAAACTTCCCTCAACCTGCTGGCTACAACCCTGCTAACACAGTCCAGAATGCAGTTGGCATTTTCTGCAACAAGGGCACACTGCTACCTCGTGTCCAATTTGTTGTGCACAGGACCCCGCCCCATGTCCTTTTCTGCAAACCTACTTTTCAGCCAGTCAGCCCCTGCTGCATGTCCTGCTCCATGGGGCTGTTCCCTCCCATGGGAAAGTTTTGTATATCTTTTGTAGAACTCCATAAAGGATATGCCAATTTCTCCAGTTCAGAATCTCCAGTTCAGCAGATTCAAGAGAGGTGTTTAAATCCCAAAAAGATCATTTTAATTCACCTGGTTGAATTTGTCTGAATTAAAGAAGGAGCACTCATGAGCTTTTTTGTTGTCAAAAGGTTCGACATCTGCCTGTTTGTCAAAGTTCAATGCTCTCTTCGCAGGTTCTTTAGATATTCCACGCACGGAGGGTGTAATGTTTAATACCAAAATCAAATTCATTGGAAGATATTTGATGTTACACAGGATTTTGATTTAGCAAAGTGATACAGCAAGGTACTTAAAACACTGTACAAGAACAATACAGCAATTGCAATATACATTTGGATCACAGTACAAATGTGATTCCCATCATCAGTCTCACTGCTCAATATCATGATGCTGGGTGGCCCTACATTCATTCCCCCCCATGCTGTTCTGGCTAATTCAGGGAGACATTCACACTTTTTTAAATGAAGTTGAAGACAACTAGTTTACAGCACCCGTTGATCCCTTCAACTGTCGATGGCTGTTTATCTGAAATAAAGGACACTCTCAAATCTCCTTGGTATCAAGATAAAGTCAGCTTCTTTGCAACAGGTGTGGTCAGTCACACTGTTCTACACAACATATGGAGATTGAGAGTAGGAAGTCACCAAAGGCTTTGTACTGACAAAGTCTCCAATATCAAAATCATTTAGTGTAATGAGGATTCTAAGCTCTATTGATTACTGTTTGCCTAAAGTCCATTGGCCTAATCATTTTTGGCAGTAAGTCTTAGGTCAAAGGCGCTGAACACTAAGTACTTTTTGAAATGCCGTGTTTTGCATTATAAGATTTAATTTCACTTTAGAGCTATATAGTCCTAGTTGCTGCATGCAAACTCTCCGGCTTAAATAGCTGATGGAAGTAGCTTGTTCTAACCTGGTTATCTTTGCCAGATAGTTATTCCATTTCTCTGTAGGGGCAAGGATTCTGATTTCTCAGTGGTGTTGACAATCACTTATTGTTAAAAAAATTATTTTTGAGCAGAGGAAGATGAAGAAACTATGAAGAAAAGTTTTAAGGTATATGGCTAGAAAAAGTCTGGAGGAAATTATGTTGAAATGAATTTCTTTTGTTTCTAGCTCAGTTTGATGGGAACATCAAGCTAATTATGGAAAAGTATTCAAACATTGCTCTTATTCTACACCTTTCCAGCCTCATTTGTCTGAGGTTATATTAAATGTTATGAAAGAGTCTAGAAAGAACTGATTCCACTTACTTCATCCAGAAAATATGATAATGTAGCAAGAGGGTTGAAAAGCCAAGCATTACATTTACAGAACAATGTCAGCATAAATCTAGACCAAGGGTTTCAGTGTCATCCCCCCCCCC
>VXAA01006688.1:959127-996657 GCA_013399115.1 Anseranas semipalmata
TTGAGGCATTTGTAAACATCACAATTTATCTCATAGTGGCAAATAAATGCTTTATATACAAAAAATACAGAAATTTGTCTGTTACTGTCTCTAGTGGGTAAGATTTAAAATGAATTTAAAAGTAGTGACTTTCAAAGGCAATTATATACTCAATTCCTCCTGCTGTTCAGTAGGAGTTGGATACCTTACTCTCCAAAGCAATTTGGAAAATCCTAGGACTTTTACTTCCCTTCTTCTGTCCTGACAAACGACTGCAATGAAAGATGAACAAGTTAAATTGAGACTACAGATTGGCTTATATTTCTCAGGAATAGAGGAGTCCAAAGTGGCTAACAGAACTAATCTGTTTGTGTAAGTGATATATGATTAGATGTTTGCACAGCTCTCTGTAGATGCAAGGCAGTGTTTACAAATGCTAAGTATCATTATATGTAAATTAGCTGCCTCTGCAGAATTTTTTTCTGGTGAGTCAGCAGCTACTCATTCCTTAAATGATGCTCTTGTTCTCAGAGTGCTCCTTGATGCCTTCTGAACATTTTTTCCCTATGGAAGACAATGCCTTTTGCAATGCAAGATCCAATTCATCTGACAGTCATGGATTGGATATACTGCTGAGGAGAGATAATGAGAATTGTGGATTTGCAGAACACCTTGTCCTCTGAAGATCTTCTTCCATCTATTTTCTGTTTGCCTGTATCTTTAGCACCAATCTGTGGTCTTAAAACAGGCAGATCTCCAAGAAGCTCTTTAGCAAAACTTTTTCAGTGATATTGAAGATTCTGTTGGTTTTTGTTTGTTTGATTAAGATTTCACAATAGTAAAATGCTTAAATGGAAAATCAGCTTCAGGCCAAGAGGAAAAACATTTTACTGGTACAGACCCTGGGGGAAACACAGCAAAAGCCTTCTTAGAATAGCAGAAAGTAATCACCCTTTTCCCCTTTGACTTGGCATCCTTCCGGAAAATCTGGAAACTTGCATTTGTCCAGGAAGGCTAGCTAGGCCTCCCAAACAACTTTATACCTTAAACTTGTGAAGGATACTTCAAATTCAGATGCAGGGTAGACATAGCTAGGTACAAGATGTAGAAATATCTGGCATACTGTCCAGTGCTTCTTTGAATCTAGTTTAAAAAAAAAAAAAAAAACCCTCCCGCCAAACCAAACCATCCTTAAATAGGAAAGCTAAAACAGAAGGATGTCTTTGTGAGTCATACCAGTCAAACATAGCATTGCATGCCTACACCTACTTTGGATTCCCCTCTGATGCATTTACACACTGGGCTGCAACATCCCTTTCAGTTAACATCCCATCATAGTCATATTCCACAGATCCACAACTATTTGTAATATCACTCTTGTACAGTATGCAAGCACCTCATCTTGAAAGCACCATCCAAGCTCTCTATTGTTCAATTTATAACTTTTTGTTTAGTCTTATGAAAATACGTGACTGCTTGCATCAAATATACCTCAGAATTACATTGTATTGCTAAATGACTGCTAACATTTAGTTCTGTAGTAAGTTCCACAGCCCTTAATTAGGAAAACTAATACAAATTTTCCCTGTGCTGAATAAAATAGTTTTATAGTTGGGGCATGTGGTATTTAAAATTCCTCTGTTTTACTTCCTGCAGCTTTCGGCTTCAAGCATCTCTCTCTCAAACTGAAGTTCACCCAGCTAGTTATAGCTTCTCTACCTTAAATATAACAAGAAGATGTAGGAAAGTAGTTATCCAGTTCTCTTTTGGAATTCAGTGGATGTTACACAAAATACAGCTGCTATTTCATTTGATCAGAAGTTTATCCATAACCATTCAAGATCATTTTGTTTCAGTATCTCTTACCCAGCAATGTAATTTTTAAAGAGTTGTTTACCTCTACGCCTACTGGATCCCTCCTAAATAAGTAATAACTATCGATTTCTAACATTTCAATCATGTCTTCTACTTCAGTAACAGTCTTTACACCTCTTTATTAACTAGGCTTCTAATACTGGGATACAAGTTATATAATAAATTCATTTCTGTAAGTCCCATGGTATATCACTAAATCTTTTTACTACTATGCTTTTATGTGAAACAAGCATTTAGTTGTGTTTTTTTATTTCCCCTTTGTTACTGTTTTGACTCCTGTTTGTTGATTCAGAGGCCAGCCACTATACAATTTTTTTCCCCCCCTCTCTCCACAAAAAGACTACCACCAGCTCTCAAAACCAGCAACATGTGTAAAACACTGCTGATGCACCCACAAGTCTACATTCAAAACTTTTGACTTTTCATCCTAGTTATCTCAAGATATTTCACATATTACCTGGATTTCTCCTCCTTTCCAGCATCCACATTTGTACCTGTAAAAGTTATTGCATGGTGCAGAACAGCACTAAGGACATTACTTATCCTCTTTTTGAGGCTGAGTGCAGACACTAACCTTGTAATCATGAAGAAAATAGACTGAACTTTCAATTAGGGAGAATTACAGGAAGTTCATCTGATCCAATAGCACCCGATTCTAAATAAAGACAAATATGGACCTTCCTCACACAGGTCAACATGGCTGTGTGGAATACTTTCCGGTGGAGCTGAACAACCATGCACATTTATGTTGTGTTCACTTCTCCAGCTCCTTTCATTAACCCACTCTTTAGAAAAGAATTTTGTTATTTCTATGCTGAGACTCCAATATTGCAAAATTCCAACTCTGTGAATTCAAACTCCCGCTTTAAAAATCACTCCAAAACACTTTGGTTCAGGAGTGCACCAAGTGACTGACTGTGATTGTAAGCTTCAGCGCTCATCTCCTCCCCCTCGCTAACAGGAAGCTATTAGCCACTCAGATTTCAAACAGCGAGGCTGATCAAAGGCCCAATGGTCACAGCCACATAAACCTACTGAGACTTAAAAAGAATGAAAAATGTGGGCTCAGTGGTATTATAAAATATGCACATACGTGTTCCTCTGCCTTACAGGGAGTTGCACAACTGAACAGGGGAAATATCTATTTCTGTGTAAGCTTTACTTTAATCTCTGGGTGATTTGGGCAACAAAAATTATACAGACACGCTGAGTAGCGAATAACTACAAAATAGATAATTAGCTAAACTTGCTTACCTATTGCAGAGATTTTTTTTCTCTTCCTTTATTTTAGCTTTCACATAGCAAGTTCTGCATCCACGTAGGCTGCAAAGCCTAACACAAAGCAGTAGTATAAAATGTTATCATTTTCTTATACTGTTGGAAAAGGTAGAAAGAGGGAGATAGTTGTAGAATATCCAGATGATGCAAAACTTACAACAACTAAGTGGTGAGACAGACTGAAAAATCCCAAAGTGCTAAAAAAGCTATTGTGTAAGAGACCACAACCACAAGCCACAAAGCTTATGGGCTAGATTTCTAACAAGTACACTCAAATATTGAAGTTATTGAGACAATAAAAACTAGTTGAATAATGAACCTCATGTGTTGGAAGCTCATTGTCACTTCTGATTGAACATCATCCTGCTATTGAGCCATTTCTAGTAATTCTCTCACATGCTGGTTCACTGGTACCAGCCAGGACCAAGTTTGCATCTCCTAGATGCTGCCACCAAATTATAGATCTCCATTTGTCTTTGAAACAATAGAAAAGTTCAATTGGAAGGACCTACAAAGATCATCAAGTCCAACTGTGTGACCACTTCAGGGCTAACCAGAAGTGAAAGCATATTATTAAGGGCATTATCCACATGCCTCTTGAACACTGGCAGGCTTGAGGCATCAACCACCTCAATAGGAAGCCTGTTGCAGTGTTTGACCACCCTCAAAGTAAAGAATTTTTTCCTAATATCTGGTCTGAACCTCCCAGGTGCAGCTCTGTGCCATTCCCTTTCTTCTATCAGGGGTTCCCAGGGAACAGAGTCCAGCACCACCCTCTCTGCTAGCCCTCCTCAGGAAGTTGTGGAAAGCAATTTTCTCCAGACTAGACAAACCAAGTATCCTCAGCCTCTCCTTGTAGAACATGCTCTCCAGCCTTTTTACCAGCTTTGTTGCCCTCTAGACGCTTTCAAGTATCTTAACATCCTTTTTATATTGTGCAGCCGAGAACTGTACACAGTATTCCACATGAGGCCACACCAGTGCTATACTGGGAGAGTCACCTCTTTTGACTGACTGGCTATGCTGTGTTTAATGCACCCTAAAATGTGGTTTGCCTCGTTGCTGCCAGGTCACACCGCTGACTCACATTGAGCCTGCTGTCAAACAGCACATCCAGATCCCTTTCTGCTGAGCTGCTCTCCTGACACTTGTCTTGTAATCTGTACCTCTGTCCAGCAGTACTCCATCCCAGGTGCAGAACCTGGCAAACCTTCGTTGAACTTCATGCCATTGATGATTACCTACGGCTCCAGTCTACCTAGATTCTTCTGCGAGGCCTCTCATCCTACAATAGTCAACATCACCCCCAACTTGGCATCATCATCAAACTTGCTAAGGATGCATTCAACTCCTGCATCCAGATCATTGATAAAAATGTTGAACAGAACGGGCCCTAGAACTGAGCCCTGGAGAACACTGATAGTGACTGGCTGCCAGCCAGATGTAGCCCCATTCACTACAACCCTTTGAGCTCTACCATTGAGCCAGTCCATCAGCCATTGTAGCATGAACCTATTTATCTCACAGTTGGATAATTTGTCCAGATGGGTGCCGTGAGTGATGGTATAGAAGGCTTTACAAAAATCCAGAAAGATCATGTCCACTGCCTTCCCTTCATCCATGAAGTAGGTGACCTTATCATAGAAGGAGACCAAATTACTAAGAGGGGACTTTCTATTCATGAACCCATGTAAGCTATGCCTGATAATTACTTTGTTCTTTAGCTGCCTTTCAATATCTCCCAGCATAACTCCATAAATTTTCCAGGTACTGAGGTTCTGCCAACAGGTCTGTAGTTTCCCGGTTCTTCTTTCATGCCCTTTTTATAGGTATAACATGCTGTTTTGTAGGTATTTGGGGGTATAACATTGCCTAGCTTCCAGTCAGCAGAGACCTCCCCAGACTCCCAAGACCTTTGGTAAATAACTGAGAGGGGTCTAGCTCAAACTCCTCTTTCAGATTTGTTTGACAGGGTTAAAAGACTAAGAGCAAAAGACAAACAGGCAGATAAATGGCAACAGAATTGTACAAGCCTTTTTTTCTTAGAGAACAGGCTAAAAGTGAGTTGTTGCAATAGAGCAAGGGGAACCCTGTCCTTGACTAGCCACGTGCTCTCCTTCAGCGCTGTGACAGCCAATGTCACACAGCGTAGCACAGAGACCTCAATGCTGCTCCCACCCTTACTCAAGGGGTTGTTATCTTGCTTGTGATTAGCTACCTCTTGCTTCACAGGAGCAAGGATGTCTTCATCAATGTTTGAGGCCAGACAGGTGTTAAGGTATTAACTCAAGAGGGACTTGGAACATGCTTCCTCTATTAATGAGTAAAATATGGACAGAATCAAAATCTACATTCTGCCTCAGGCAGCAGGATAACATAGATGAAGATGAACATTTTTCTCTAAGTAAAAATCTTAAAACATGAATATTATAGGATTTTTTTTTGTGAGGGTTACATAGAGTTCAGATATCTTAAGTAAACACTAGGCATTTGTGTTACGTCAGTTGAAAGCTTTAGCATAATTATGAAAATTTCTTTAAGTCAATATATCTATATAATGATAATGTCAGCAGCTCACACATCTCAGATGTCAAGCTTTCAATTACTTCTTATCGAACATGCTAAAAAGATAGTTGTAGGTCAAATATCAAATAGGACTCATAGGGTGAGTCCTGTTTAGAACAAGGAAGATGCAACCCTTGTGGCAGAGGATCAGGTCAGGGAATACTTAAGCAAACATGACAGACATGTCCATGGGCCCTGATAGGTTGCACCCATGAGTGCTGAGGGAGCTGGCCAACATCATCATGAGGCCACTGTTGATAATCCTTGATCATGGGAGAAGTCACCATGATGTAAACGAGTACCTGAAGGGAGGGTGCAAAGAAGACAGAGCCAGGCTCTTAAGTGGTGTCCAGTGACAGGACAAGTGGTAACAGGCACAAACTGAAACACAGGATGATCCATCTGAACATCAGGAAATGCTTTTTTACTGTGCAGGTGACTGACTACTGGAACATGTTGCCCAGAAAGTTTGTAGAGTCTCCCTGCTTGGAGATAGTCAAAAGCGATCTGGACATGATTCTGGGCCACCTGTTCAATGTGGCCATGTTGAGCAGGGGGCTTGGACCAGGTGACCTCCAGAGGTCCCTTCCAACCTCAACCTTTCTGTGATTTGTTGATGACTACAGTAGGCCAACCATCACACACATGTGCTGCAAGCATTTCTCTAAAAAAAAAAAAATTAGTTTAGTGACATGGTTTAATGGTGGACTTGGCAGTGCTAGGTTAAAAGGTTGGACTAGATGATCTTAGAGGTCTTTCCCAACCTAAATGATTCTATGATTCTATTCTATGAAATAATTAATGACATAAGGAATATACCACAAAACCAAGATGGCAAATTAACAGCATGAGCTACCTAATAAAAAAATGTATGGATTTTTACCAACCTGAGTCAATGAACTGACCACAGACCACCGTCCACAGACCACTCACCCTCTGTGGCATATTAACTTTCCTGCTCTGCTACTCATAGTTGGTGCTGAACTCCACACTATGCTGCCATTCATTCTTAAGGATGAGGCCGGGCCTCTTTACTATCACACTACATAGTAAAAAGTTCAGAAACCACCTATATCCATAACCACCTTACCCATACTATGAGCAAGTATGATTCACATATGTGAATCATTTATTTACTCATACAGACTCTGTCCAAGAGTTGTGTTGACAAACAGTTTGTCAAACAAGTTTCTTCCCTAAAAATAAATTTCTCTGTGTATCCCACAGTTTTGTAAAACAAGCTTGCTTTCCATTTTTGGAACAAATTAATTTGGTCATTTCATGGCTCTGTCATTTAAAATCTCAGGAAGGAAGGAGGGACCCTTTACACAATAAAAGGGAAGGAAAAAAAAATCAAAAACCTTTCAAAGAGAAGTGTTCAAATAAATGTCTTAAAAACAGCTTTGCACTCTCAATTAGAGTAGGGGTCCTGCAGTCCCTAAGCTCTGTGTGATGGGCTCACCACAGTGCTCTTGCAGTGATCCAAACCAGTGAGCAGCTCAGGCTTTTGCCTTTTTTTTTTTTGTGGGCATTAGAGTGTTCTCACCGTATTACTCTTTTCTATTGGTGTGAAATTACCTTGAATTCAGGAGGATCACTTGAGCTCTTAATGGAAAACTTAAGTTGTGTGTACAATCCTCCATAACCGGGATTGATTTCATCCTGTAAGCATAATTTGGATTTCCAAATGCCATAGTTGGAAGGTTTTGTTGCAAAATTAGCTTTGAGCTATGTAAGCCACAATTGCTGCCGGAAGACTTAAGGACTGTGTGCATTTAAGATAAAACACACACATATCTTTAGCATACATTTACTCTAGTTTTAAAATGCAAGCTAAAATGATGTTATCTTTTCAATGCTAAGCTCTACTTATACTCTAAGTGTGTAAGGGTCTAGACCTGAAACAGAAAATATGATATTTTGTAGACAAAATATAAACTGCTCAGATGCAGATCAGGATCCACATTTCTCTTTGATAGTATAACTGCTTAAAAATCCCAGCTCAAATATGTTGAGACAGCTCTTGGAAAGTAAGAGATGAGAAGCAGAAGAGCGTCTCTGCAGCCCCTTCTTTGCAGCTTTAGTGGTTCTTCCATCTCGCTATGCAGAACTGAAAGGCGTCACCGCAACATATTGTGGGATGATGCACTCCAGAGCAGTAAAGTCACATGTGCGCTTAAGGTTTAAACAAGCAGACTGTCAAACTTTTCTCTTTTTTTCTAAAGAGATCATAGTGAAGACAAGCTTCACATATATGATGAGAATGCAAGAAAACAATATCTCCACCTCAATTTAAATTTTAATACATGCTTGCATTATCAAAAAAACTATTTAATCTGTACTGCATTTTTTTAGGAAAAAATATTCTGACTAGGACAAGACATCAGCTAGATTTTAGTAGTTCAGACTCAGAGATACCTCCAGCTATCTAGAAAATATGAGTGCAATGTCTTGAACAAACTACAGACACCAAAGCATTGTACAGAGCTAAAAATACCTGTGCTCACAACTGGCATTTCAGCAAGCATACACTGGGAAGGTACCAAAGATTTTGGTTATCTTACCTTACATAATATGCAGTTTTCTTCTGCAGCAGAAATATCCATATCCTTCAAGAGCTTTAGGTATTGTGCCTGGCTCAAAAGATAGCCTACTCTACAGAGGCATACAGAAATATCCCATACCTTCCTGCGTGAACTCTGCCTAGAGAGCAGAAAGAAGACCAAGGTTGCATCAGAGACACAAGCTTGGCACCTTTTCTTAAAAGACCTGCAATGATATTGTGCCTTGTGCTAATTTACATAAGCTTCTTCCATCAGCAAGGAAGAGCTCAAAGCCACAGAATTCAAATCAAAATTTCACAGCTCAGATTCATTGACAAGTTAGTGCCTATCATGGCAACTGAAAAATACATTTTTAGTTATTCACTCTAGATACTGAGTTTAATGCTAGCATTGTTCACACAAAAATGCACTGCGCTCAGGCAATGAAAAAGGAACAATTACCACCCAAAGAACTGTTTCACATTAAAATGGTGTATATCATATTCATGATTGAATACAGCATAAATAGCATGCGTGGTCCTGTGACTATTCTTCACAGATTTTGAGGTAGGAACTACATAAAAGTACTTCACAGAAATCAGCGATGACCTCATATAGGACCACAACAGTAATTTGACCATTCAGTCACTTTACTGACCAGGCACAAACAAAAGCTACTGTCACTTGCTCCATTGCACTCCCCACTGCACACACACTTTTGATACACTGAAGAAGTCATTCTCTGTGTTGCACAAAGGGAGCAGTGTTGAGCTGCAGGTAAGTTATGCGACTTGTTAGACAAAGGTATCAACTTCAGTAGAACAAACAAACAAAAATAGACTACCCTATAAAACACTTAAAACATACATTAGAGATCATAATAAACATGGGAAAAGTCAGACTTGGGAAGTTATACAAGAGCCGTACAATTCATCTGCAGCTTCAGTCTGACTCTGCTGAGAATCCATCCCTGCTGCAAAGGCACTGGGAGCAGCAGGAGCGGGGCTGCGCCCAGAGGCTGGCCCCGCAGTACCTGAGCACGGGTTACGTGGCAGGGCCCAGCCGCAGCCAGCACTCAGCAGATGCAACAAAGGAACAAGCCAGGTCTCGGGTCAACAAGATCTTAACTGGGGCTCCTGTGTGGAAAGCTTGGTGAGGCTGCCCAGGGCAATCAAGGTTCATTAGAGCCCTCTGGGCCCTGAGGAAGGGTAGAGGCAGAGCAGGGCAGTGCTGCAGCAGATCTGTTCTGCCATCATTATCCCCCACCACACGCAACCGCCTATAATTCACTACAAGTATTCCGGCTAAATGATGAATTTGTCCCCGTGTGAATATTCAGTGCTGATTTGCAGTGGCAGTGGCGACCATAAAGACTAAAATACATGCCCATCTTGAAAGAACCTATCTTGTACACACTAATGTCAACTTTATTAGGGTTTATGGGGTGGAACAGCGGCCAAAGCACCCATAAAACTCTCCTATTTGAAATTCCTGAGGAACTATTTCATATTCAAAGCATCAGTGACAGAGATGTCAAAAATCAGACAGGATCTTATGATATGTGTTTACACTATTGCAAATGGGGAAATGCTACCAATCCCTATTTTTCACTTCCTTTGCAAGGGTGTCAAAAATTACAGAAAGTGGAGAGTAACCCCAAAATGCCCCCTTTTTTTTTTTTTAATTTCTCCAAAATAATTCCTCTGGCATAACTGAAACAAACAAGGCCACTTGACTGCTACATGGTACAACTGAAAACTGTTACATTGCATGAAAAACAACTCGAGAAATAAGGGAAAAGTGGCTTGGGGAGATACATTTTTCATGCTTAGCATTGTGCTTCAACAATGTACACACTGCAAGATGTGTACTTCAAGAGAAAGCAGCAGTTACTTTTTTTTTTTTTTTTTCCAGAAACAAAGATATTTCTCTTGAAAACAAAGAAAACAACAACACAACCCACACCCTTATTTCCCCATTCATACATATTCATCATCTAGTCGCACTGGAGCAGAGCTTGGAAACAAGCCAAATACATGCTGCACAGACCCTGGGCCCCTAGCAATAGGGAGAGACCGAAATAGCGCTCATATTTTGCTCCCCGAACGTAATTTCTCATGCCATTCTGCTGACTGTTGAAGAGGTTTTAAAGCCTTTCTCCCTTCATAACCTATATACTCTCATCTCTGAGGAATATATGTCGGCTACAAAGAGGAATGGGGGCCCTCAGACAAAATTCAAGACAGAGAGAAAAGAAGGACTGGCTCGTTTGTAGTAGATTAGAGAGCAATGAAAACTTAGATAAAGGTAGGCAGCCACCACTAACTGCCCTTCAACATTTCATACTGAAATCAGTGCTGGGCACCATTAGCACAACCAGACATTGACTGCAGAGGTTCAGGGGCTGTTCTGGAAGCATTGAAGCCAGCGGGTACTGAAGTATTGAAGCCTGGCGCAGGGCAGACAGCCCTCATAAAAGGAGAGGAGCAGAGGCCAGTGCTGCTGTTCCCTTTATCTGGCTCGAGGCAGAGTCATTAAGGCCATCAAGGGCCCTGATGAGCCTTGCTGCTGGGGTGCTCCATAGCACCAGTCTGACCATTTGCCCTCTTCAGTTCCCTTCCTCTGGTCATGCTGTTTTGTCTGTTTGGACTGTATACTCTCACCTGAACCACCTGTTCAGAGTCCCCCTGCTGCCAAACTTGGAGATTTCTGTTTCATTTGGTAATTCTAGGTTTTACCAACATGCTACAGCTACACCACCAAAAACAAATCGTAAATACTTGTATAAAAGTTTTTTTCCCCCTCTAGTTTTTATCTAACCTTAAGCCTCTGCAAATCCTGGATGTCTTGAACATATCACAAATTAAGACAACAGAACAGTTTTCAAAGCTTGACAATTCCTATGGCACACTTTATATTTCAAGTCAGTTCCAAAAGCGGGAAAAAAATTAATTTTTACCTGAAAATCATTAGTTTAGTTTGTAGTGTGATTCAATCTGTAATGTACCAGAAATGCTTTGAAGGTAGAAAAGAACTGGGAGAAATTATGAATTCAAATAAAGAATAAGAATTTAATACGTAGTAATTTCCTACAACAGGGAAAAAAAATACAAAGAGCTATTTTTAAATGAAATTAAAAGTGTTGTAAGTAAACTTTTTTNAGCTAAAGGAAGGAGTGAGACTTAAAGGAAAGGAAATTAACATTTGTTGACATTTTACTGCTTTTAGTTTTTATGTAAACTCAAAGCAATTAAATTATATTTAAGACATTTTTGCTGTAAGTAGTTTCCATTTACATTCCTAGAAATAGTAATCCAACTCTTTTATTGCATTGTTGGGAGCCCTGTAGCAACAGACCAAATATTTAGCAACAGCTCTGTTTGCCATCTCTAGAGCTGGAAACCAAAGACTTGAATCAATTTAATTGCATCAGTGTTTCTCAGCTACCGTACCAGAATGTGTTGTTCTTGACTTTAAAGGGTCTATTCCTACCTCCCCCCACAGCAGTCTCTAAATAAACCTATAAATCCTTGTTCTGTAGCACATGAATTATCAGTAACTTCAAAATAAATGAAGACAAAAATGGTTGAATATTTAAGTGTGTAGCAACTCCATCCCATGATAGATCATTTCAGACCAAAATTCATTTTTTTCTTTGATATCTACTACTGCTATAAACTTCCAGTTTATCATATAACATTACAATTTATGGTATAACCAGCTTGTGTACTGACTATAAACCCTTTGTCAATGCCACTGTAAAGACTTTATAGTCCATAAATAATAGAAGAGCGATAGTATCTATCCTTCTTATTTTGCCCAGCACATCCAGAATATAGGACTCTAAACATGTCAGAGGATTTGCTTGTTTTACATACAATACAGGTTATGTAAAAAATGAAAAGGTAAATTTCCCCGAGTATTTGGCTTACACAAAACTCATTTGAATAAATAGAAAAGAAGTCACAGGTGGAAGTCTGTTTTCGCATGTTATAATTCAGGAATAAAAGACAAAAACAAACAATAACAAGACTTAATTTACTGCAGCATTCATCTATGGCCAAAAATTACAAAAAAAATAATTTCCAATATCCTAAATTATTAAAGAGAGGATGGCTTTTCTTCATGTATAATCGCTTAGGGAGGAATTTACTGAGAACTCTCTATGTAGTTTATCACCTTTTCCTGCTTTTCCCTGATATACAGATTCAGTTAAGGTATACCTTTCTCTCCTGGTATAGCAATTCAAGGACCAAATCTGGTGCACATTTACCTTCACATCCCACTGAAGTTAATGCTATTTAGAGGTTTTTGCTCTGAGGTTGAAGCAGAACAAAGACAGGCAAAGACCTTTGCTCACATGACCTCCCTTCGTGGTATATATGACTAGCCAGTAACAACCTCACCTCCTGCACACCAGGCAGAAGGACTTCTCAAAGTTCATACTTCTGGCTTCTCCGATACATATGAATTCCCATACAGGCATGGTTATTTCATTTTCCACACTACTAGCAAAAGACAAAATGGGACCGTTTTGAAAACAAATAAGGAATGTCACAGTTTCAGTCTAAACACCAGTCTTGATATCACTTCCTATTTGTAAATAATTATTTACACCAAAGGTCATGAAAATAAGATGACAATTTGACTCCAAATTCCATTCCAAACTCTTATCACAGATAGACAAACTAAAGTTCCATCACCATCATCCATAGCCTCAGACATTCCTCCACACACTAGATTACTCTAAGTGCACAAAATTTCCTCTGCCTGTTCTTCTCTCCCTCTGAATTTCTTCAGCAGTTTTCACATTATACAGCTCTCCTTAGGCACCCCTCATGGCAGGATGCTCGTGCTGTCTCACCAGGGACTGCCCCTTCTCATCAAATTCTTCCACGCACTGCAGCAATAGGCCTTCTGGCACAAAGCCTCTATCTACAAACCAAACTTCTTATTTATGCTTACACATTCCCGTGATGAATCCCTACATTGTACTCACTTCCTACAAATTGGCAGGCTCCCTCATTTCTCTCACCTCTTTTATCAACTCTCAGAACAGTGCATATTGACATCTCCCTCACCGCAAAATATAACAGTGGGGCAAGGACCTTTTTCTCCTTCATAGCTCAATAATAAGAAAAAAACTCCATCCCTCTTTTGTTTCTGAACCCAAGCATGTTCCCTCACTGTGCAGGGATGGGTCCCTGCTTGGGTTGTATATTGCGGTCCTCCACAAGGTCCCGTTCCTCTAGCATCTTCTAGGGCTTCTAGCTGCCCTCTTGGTGCTGCTGAACCAAAAAGCAGGTGATGCAATACCCTTATGAGTAGATGTAGCATATCTTTAAATGTTGATGTATTCAAATATCTTTATAGAGGATACGACACAATAAGTCTCAGGTGAACCCTTTGGGAATTCCAGGGAAAAGGCTGCCTAATCTCCAGTTAAACAGGCCTATTATCTCTCACTCCCCATGAGAAAGTGAAGCAGAACTGATTTGATTAAGAGCAAATTAACCTCTCTAACACAGCTACCCAGGGTTTTACACCTGTCACTTTAGTATGACAATTTATATTTATTCAAAAAGCCATGAGACAGTAAATTAAACATTGCCCTAATTAGAAAAATGTCATATGTTACAGTGGGGGAGCAAACTGAAAGAATTTCAAACAGTTCTTGTGCAAAGTACATTTCAGTACAGCATTAAGACAGGTAGAGTCAATATTTTTTACACAGTCACATCTGAGCTGAATGCCATCATGTCACAGTTTTGTATTTAAAATTCTGTCAAATACTAAGGCTGGCTGTATTCAGAGTTCACAAAAAATCCAAATTTGTATAGGAAAAGCCATCAACACCTGAATTACTATATACTCTACCATCATATCCATCCTCTAATGTCACAATATAAACTGGTTCTCTTAATTAGACCTCCTGGCACACCATTCTTCCTAACATTATTATGGAATAGGAAAATGGTATATTCTTTAATAGGTTACAAAACCATACAATATGAAATGTCAAAGTTACATTTGTTTCATCAGAAAACTGGAATAGAATTACCTATAGATGAGCCTCAGTGTTTCCAAAAAATGTAAAGTTGTACAATAAATTTTTTTAGGCTTATAGAAAAACACTTAGAAACATTACAACCATATATAGTAAGTTGTTAATTTCAAAACAAGAACAGGAAAGGCCAAGTAGGAAACAAAGATCTAAAAATAATTACTTCCTAAACATTTCAGCATAACTTGATTCATGTTGTAAACTGACATGTAAATTGTGGAGGCGTTTCCTCCTGGTGGAAGTTTCTCAACACCTTGGCAATACTAGAAAGATGATCGTTTTGATAAATTTTAGCAGCCCTGCAGCTTCAGATTGTTGTTGGTTTTTTTGTTTGTTTTTAGCTGATTTTTGTTTTTTTCCTCATCTCTAGCTTTTTAACAGCTTTAATTCTCTTGCTATCTACAAGCAGTATGCATACTGTAATTATGACACAGGTAATGACCCTTTTGATAAATAAGTACAGATTATACATAAAATTCTTCACAGTGGCTCTGAGGAAACCCTATTATAATGAAACTATCTGAACTCTAAGATGAAAATAATTTAGGTCATTATTTCCAGTAGTAAATACTGGACATACATATCTGTTTTGCTTAACTTGCTAATTGGAGGCCAGAATTCTTTACATGTATTTATATATAGATGTAGATATTCTATATTATATAATACAGAGATAATTAAGTGTATTATCCATGTATTATATATAATGTATACATTTGTGTGTGTGTGTGTGTGTGTGTGTGTGTGTGTGTGTGTGTATATATATATATCTTAACTTTCAGGGATGGCATTTAGGACACAGGCAAAACGGACATCAGCTTAGGGTGGAATTTATTTAGGCCTGTGCATGTAGAATATCACCTTTTCCTGTCACAGTTCACATATTAGAGGCCTTGCCTGAACTGCAGTTTTTCCTTCTTCTTCCCTTCTGCATTTGCAAAAACCAAAAACCAAAAACCAAAAACCAAAAACCAAAAACCAAAAACCAAAAACCAAAAACCAAAAACCAAAAACCAAAGAGTCAGTCATCAGTAGCAGAAATCAAAAAGAAAAAGAAGAGATTTCAGCTGATCTGTGACTGTAAATGAAGGAAGATTCATTAAACAATCCTGCAAATAGTCCCGTTTTAGCAGAAACAGGAAGTTTACCAATTTTTTTTATACTGTCTAAAGGTCACTAAATATAGAAAGGTCTTCAAAATACACTGTCACAGATAACCATTATTTTTATCTATTATTTTCAAGCTTCAGGCTATATGCACAAAGGACTTGCATCATAAATGTAGAGACATCTGCATTACTTTTTGAAATGACCTTGCCTTTCAGTCTGAGTTGTTAGTTGTCATGGTTGTCACCACAAGAAAGAAACCAAAGGTTGTTTAGACTCTTAAGACAGAATAGCTGTATTGCTTCAAAACTGAAAGACACAGATTAAAGATGTACAAATTATTTTAAAGCAACGCATTACAGTAAGTCTGCCTTGTCACCAACCCTCCTCTTCAGCAGAGATAAAGCTGTCAGTAATACATTGCCTCATTCATTGAATTTTGCTCCATTCAGATGAATTTCTGTGTATTTCGCTCATTTCAACTATTTCTAAAATATTTTTACTATAGTTTAGAAGTAATTGACAGTGTATGGGGAGTATCCTACAAAATATCTGTACCTTGAAAAAAAATACAAATATTTTCCTCAAACTACGTCAATCAACTCAACTTAAAATAGCAGCAAGAACAGCACCACCTGTGTTTTAACTTGGGATGCCATCTCTATCTCATCTTCAGTCTGCCCATGGGCTGAAGTGCTGAGAGAAATTAACAACTCAGATTGCCTCGTATTTGTTGCCAGGTTAGCCTGAATTAGAACATTCACGTGAGCCAGCTGAAGTTAGAGACAACTGATACTGTAGCATAGGCCTAAATTCACACATCCCATTGAAATCTCATAGCTTTCCCCAGAAAATTCCTGCATGATGTTTTGAAGTTTGATATTCTCATTGCCTGGGACCATTTTCAAGAAAGCTTCTTGCAAAAATCATTATTTATTTATTTTTGAGAACATGCTTTAGAAAAGTCTACTGTGGGTAAAAATTTCTATTTTCCTTTTGAATGTCTTTAATCTGCCCAAATCCCATATGATTTAAGATAAGAAACTTAATATTAGTCAAAAAATAGCAGTGGGGTTACAGAAGTGTCGTTTATTTCCTCTCTAAGTATCCAGTCAAAAATCAATCCTCCTGCACCCGCAGGTTGGAATTGGTCCAACACTTGCACACTCTGTAACCGCTCTATCTGCATTGTGCATCCTCCAGACAGCGCACAGCCAAAATGGGTTCCGCTCCTGCAATTGCTTTGAAACGGAACAAATGAATAACAGCAGCAGTTCATGTTGAACAGAAGCTGTAGCAACAGATCCCAGAAAAGAATATTTTTAGAAGAGACTTTAAAATTGAAGTTTGTTTTTAGGTCATGCAATTGTGGATCAGCGAGGAAATGACAGATATAAAAAGGTGGCACCTTATAATTTAATGATTAAATAAAACAGAATTATGGATCATCTGAGAATAAGACAGATTTAAAACAAAAAGATGTTTTTACATTAATTTTAGGAACATGAAACCTTCAGAAAGAAAGGAATAAAAAGAAATACAGAAGAGCATCTTCTTCATACGCAACGTATGTATCATCAGGAAATTCCTAAGGAAACAGCAGCAAAAAAGCATGAGAAAAATAGGTATATCAGCTCTCAGATACAGCAGGTTTGCTATTCTTTTTGAAAAAGCTACCATAAAAGAAGAAACTGTAAAACAAAAATATCTCTTTATAAAAAAAAGAATACCAATCAACAAGCTCTTTCCCTGAGGTATTTTTTTAGCCTATAAAAATCAAAAGTTACTGGAAAATTAGACTGCAGGAAAATACTGTAGAAGCAATATTAAATTTGTTAGAAGACAGAGATGGGCAGGATCACAATATATATTGGATCACACAGCTAACATTAAAAAAAGCACTTTGTAATCAATAACATCAGAGCACAGGTGAAATGTTCACATGTGTAATACCTAGTGTCCCAAAATAGCACAGAGAAAGAAAGGCCACCTAAATGAAGCGATTAATCTGTTTTGTAAGTGCATTATTCAAGCCAGGGTTTGAACATACTGGGTGATTTAAGACAGCAGTGCAATATATTTCAGAGCTACAGGACTTGGATCAAACCAAGGGCCTAACTGTGTTTATTAAGCTGGTGCCCACTGTCTCTCTAACAACAAAATATACACAGCAGCTGAGCTGATGTTTTTTTTTGTTTGTTTGTTTGGGCTTTTTTGTTTTTGTTTTGGGGATTAAAGAAAACGAGCAGGCAATCAGCTCAACTCCTCAACCCTTCTGGAAATGAATCCTATGAAACAATTTGTCCCTAGCTACACCAGAGCACTGAACAAGCGCACTGGATGATTAGTGATGCCACCACTAGGGAGAAATAGAAGTCCACAGGTAGAGGGGTGAAGAAAGGATACAGCAGAGTCTGAAGTTTACTTAACCATTAAACCATGCTTCATAGCAGAGCTTTAAACATCTTAACTCATCATGGTCACATCCCCAAAAAGACAACTTGATCAACATGAAATTATCTTGAAAATCATGAAACAGAGATACAATGAACATGTTGTTTTTGTTTGCTTTGTTGAGTCTAGAAAAATCTGAATCTTAATAAGGCATCATGCTACAGAAGACTTAAGACAGCAATGATCTGTCTTTATTGCCCAAATCCAAGAGAACTAGCTTCACATGCTTACTGAAAGATTAACAATTAGATCACATGGGCAGACATACAGCACCAAGGCAATGATGCTCTCCTGAACCCCCCAAAAGACAATGTGATTGGGAATCAGTGGCTTCAACACCAACAGGAAAGCTTAGGCTGCAGTGAGTCACAAACAAGCTATTTCCCTAAAACTCAGGGAGTATGTGGCAGCAGGTTATGAGTATTGCTGATATTGATAGGGGTTTACATTGAAGGTTAGTTAATGTCAGAAGACAGAAACCACAGTCAGTGGGTTTTGCAGGGGGAGAAAAGGCAAAATGTAGAATGACCTCACAAAATACTTGGATTACTAAAAAGTGGGAAACAATCTGCCTAATATATTTTTGTTGTCCTTAGAAACAACTGTAACTAGTCAAAAGCTAAGCAAATAGCTTTAATAGAAGAGGGGAAGTGCTGGAACAGAACCAAGAAAAACAATAACTTTTTATGGTTCTGAAACTCTTCAAAGAACATGCCGAGTTGCAATTTCAGTATTTTGTGGGATGCATTTGGAATTATATCATCGGAATACATCATCGTGAATCCAATATGATCCTTCAAAAGCAAAAATCAGCAGTATGCCATATGCTGTATATCCTAAGCACTATTCAAAATAGCCTCATTTCATTTGACAGTACAAAGAACTGTCTGGATTTTGTAGCTTTCCTTGGCAGACCAGATAGACTTATTACCGTGTTTGTTTCAAGACAGAAAAATCACATCCAGGCTTGTGTTGCAGTCATGAAAAGAAAGCAAGCTGGAGAAATATTAATAATATTCTTCACTTCAGGTTTTGTGGAATTTAATATTCATATTATATTTTGGTCATGAAGGGTCAAACCTATACTCTTTTTGAAAGTAGACAAACAGCTCTTCCCGCAAAACTCAGTATTCCAGAGGCTAGTGCATAAACTCATATTGTGAGCTAAAAAACAAAAAAGCTTTTCACACAAGCTGAATGTAAATAATGAATTCTGTAGAGTTATTTCTTAGAAAAATGAAAGCGCTAAATATCTGTATTACACAGCCACAGTCAGGGTCCTTTGTGGGATGCAATCCACAAACACATGACAAGTACCCACTACCAAAAGCTTACTGTTTGCATGGTTGGCATTTCAGGCTTTCCACTATTTTTGATATGCTAGTGAATGGGGTGTATACTGTGGATTATTACTGTCCAGTAACATTGATCACATCCTGGAAGTTCGCACTTTGACAAAGCTTAAACAAGCTTTCCTGCATTTGTAACAATACCAACACAGAATATTTTAAAGCTACAAAATGATGTGTGATATGTACAGTCATGCATTGTACAAGAGCTGTGAAATGAGCAGATAGTGAAGAACCAGTACTTCAGTACCAACAATTCCCAAGAGACTGAAGCAAGATTTAATAAGCTAAAGCAAAACATTTTTATTGATCTGCACTTGATTTAAATATAGCTGTGCAGTACAAGTCTTATACAAGTCTAAGAACGCAGTTGTGCTTCCTGACTGAACTGTGTATAGTTAACTACCAAGCATATTTGCATGCCTGGAGAGCTACCTGAGAAAATAACCATGTCCTGAGATCAGCCACATTGCACAGTCACTGCTCTTAAAGGAACAGATTTCAATTTCCAGGATACTGGCTCAGAAATAAGGTAAATTAAATTGCCTTAGTGAGGTATAGAAGGAGGAAGCCAGCCTTACAATGGATGATTATAACTCAAGAAGCGACAAAAGAGATACAGATTGCTGCAGTGGAAGTCAGGAGGAGCTCACTAAAATCATGCATACATACAAAACATGATTGTGTACATAAAGATACTGAGATGGAGTCGCACATTACAGCAAAACATACCTGGCATTGCAGAAAACTGCTCAAAAACAAAACAATAAAAAAACCAAGACCTCTTTTCTATCGTATACTGAAGAAAGAGGTAAGCTCACTTCTGACTTTCCAGATGAGATGACAGCTCCCACTTTGCTCTGGTTTAGCAGGAGACAGCAAGGAAGATACAGGATACATGGAGCAAACAACATAATCATGTGAATCTGTAAGAGGTTGAGAGGTACAACCTCCAAAATGGTTATCAGTATGAGCACCTTAGACTTCTGGAAATCATCATTAGGATACATTAGTTTCCTGCCAGCCGAGTATTTTACAGCTAGGTCTACCACCAGTAACAGTGATGTGTTTCTGGTGATGCACCGTGACCGTCTTAGCAGGCCACAAAAAAGCCACACTCCCATCTGGCAAAACCACAGTTGTTCTTATTTGGTTAGTAAGTGTTTTGGCTAATATCAGATTAAATTGCTTTGGATTCACAGTGGTGACAGAAGCACGAAGAGGCTGTTCTTGCAACCCACAGCCTATATATTTGTAATATGGATCCTCATAGTTAATAACTTAAAACCACACAATGATTAAAAAGCTAAAGTTTAATCCTGTGCTTATATTTTGAGACTTATTGCTTTTTCTTGTGAAAATCTAAGTTGATTGACCCAGTTTTCAATTTTTCAATTAATCAATTTAATCCAGACAGCAAAAAAAATTTTCCCATTGATAGAAACTAGTATTTCTTATGACACATTTTTCTTAGGTACACCATTAAAAGGGGGAAAAGGGCAAATGCATCTAATTACATACACAGACTTGGGGACTTGAGTGTTTTGAGGGATATATGATTGACTGCTGTACACAAGAAAGAAATTTGGGTCAAACAAATGACTAAGAAATAGATGTGGGGCCAGGGAAAAGAAAACGGGGAAGAAGCAAACAACAACAACAACAGTTATACAGAAATAAATGGAGTGTAGATTTTTGTAAGTAATGAAAACAGATTTTCAAAATACCTTGTGGCAGTTCCAGCAAAGGGCCATGGAGTGGTATATTATTACTCCTTACATGAATGATCTACTAGGTCTACAGCTGAGGGCGAAACAGACAGGCAGTGTTATCCATTGCAAAGTCTTTAATGAGACAATGTGAAGTTCAAGTTGCACACCACGCAATATTTTTCTCCTCTGTTCAATCTATATTAAGTCAATACTCTGCTAAAACCTAACATTTGTTGCATTTTTCCAATTTAGTTTCTGTCAATGTCCCCTAAAAGTGCTGAGCCTATCAAACTGACATCACCCACACAAATTTCAATAAGAGTGCTGTAGTGAAAATGCCATTAAACAGAGGCTGTGCTTTGAGGAAACAGCTCAGCCTCTCATTCACATTACATCTGTAAAAGCTTGTCTTTTCATCAGGAACTGAAAAAGTCTACAAAGATGCACGCCATGGCAATGCTCATAGGCTCCCTTCCCTTTTGTATTGATAGCGCAGCAGGAAAGAATAAGGAGCATTATAGTAGATGTCCATAATGAAGACTAACCAAAAAAATTTTAACCAAGTATATACAGAACTACTTCGACAGCTGCACAGATATCTAAACTGCTACATTACATGCACAGCTGCTTCCAGTCCCTCCCACTTGATTTTAAACCTTTTTTTTTTTTGAAGGTTATTAATATCTCAAACTTTTCTAATACTTCAGCTAACTACACAACCACATGTTTTCTGTTCTAATCTTACTTTTTTTCCTTCATTTTTATTTCCTGCAGGTTTTTATTCTGTAAGATCAGCATGTAAGTGGCCACAAGCCATTTTTAGAGGATGCTACACACGAAGCATGTTGAGGGTGTGGGGGAAACAGCATAGATCGTTCCTCTTCCTTTACCATAGCACCAAACCAGAAACTGCCTTAACAAGAAGGCATATATTAACTTCTGCACACTTACAAGCCATCAGAAAGCCAAAGGTGTTTTCAGATCTCTCCCTCCTTCCTTCCCTCCCTCACCCTGCAAAATGATACCTAAGCCTCTTAATTCTGCTTAGCCAAAGAGACTGAGAGTTTAGCAGTAATAATGCTTAAAGTTTAAATGCTTTAAGTTCCTTAAAATAATTTAAGCACATCCCTCTTTTAAGGAATAGAGAATATAAACATTTATGATTTCTGCTTCTGTATAAGTTTCTATCATAAATGTACCCTGACTTGTTACAGATGAACCCAGCAAAACAATGAGCACTAATAGGAAGATAGCAAACCCAATAGCCAGGCAAATTATACTTTCAAAATTTGTTGAGAAACAGTGGGCCCCACTGACTACAGTTGGGCCTGATTTCACAGGACTTAAGCTTCAGTTGTAACTGAAGTGGAGTTCAGGACAAGAAAGTAAGGAGGCAAATCTCTTGAGTCAGCCTGGGCACCCAACACAAGCACACTACGTTTCAGGTCTTCATGCAAAGTTAGAAGGCATATTAGAATGCTCTAAAATCTTTTAAAATAACAGTTGACTGTGGGGAAAAAAACATAATGAATGGAAAAATATTTTGTGTTATAACAAAAAAAATGCTGAGTCAGATGGAAAATATTTTCTGGCATTATGTAAGCTTCTTTTGTGTTGGAACACATTACAGAAAATTATAAAAGTAATCAACCACAAAGCACATAACTAAAATTAAAAAAGCAATTAAATGAAGTGTGAGAAAACAGCTTAAACTGTAAATCATACTTAGCACGCACATTTACAACTGCAACACCTAATCTATATCTCATCCACTAACACACTATGTAATCTTTCAGATAACAACTTATTCACTGGGACAGACACAAATTTGATATATATCTTCCAGTTCAAGCAAATAGGGAGACTGTGCCAAATTTGCCTGTATAAATCACTGCAGTCATGTTTTTATCACACCACAAAATGTGAAAGAAAAGATTACTTTGATAATACAGCATAAAGAATAAAAGGTCAATTCCTGAACTCTTTCAAGAGGCCACAGAATCTATAGTGATTCATTGAAAATACTAACTGATTGTACTCAGATGTACAAAGACTTACACACACAATCTCACCAACTCACAAAATCAACTAACCAAACCCAACCAGATAGCAGTGTGTACAAGACCTGGTATGATTACAGGTCGATTTTGGTCCCAGTTTTCTTTTTGGTTAAAGAAACTGTGTTTTAAAGAAAACAGTATGTGGAGAGGAGCTGCTAAAAGCTGTTGACCCAATACAAATAAGATCACAAATTAAAAGGGATGTACCTGTTAATGATTTGAAGGTTGATAAGTAAATTTGAAATATTACTTTCCATGTTTTTCTTAACGTTCTTCAAGGAACTCTGCTGCTGGGACTTTCATATGTTAATTAGACTTATTGTGCCCTGTATGTGTTTTAGAATTTTTTCCTCAGAGACACAAACATATTCCTGTGAGATAATCTCTCTTCATACTTGCAAGGTAACTGGCAATGTTACACATACATACTTTCATAAATTTGTAAATGGGAAGTATTAATGTGGTCTGCTGGGCACTTCTGACATTGTTTAGTGTAACATCACAAGTGTGAGAACACACAATGTCATTGACCTCAACAATCAGCAACTCTTCACAATCATTCTTATTCCCATATGTTAAAGGTAGTTAAATTTTACAGAAACTTAGTGTGAGCATGCCTTTGCAATTCATGAATGTCTTCATATTTTCCACATTTATTCCCATTTTATAACTCAAGAATAAAAGGTTTCTCACGCTCCCCATAAGTTATGTGAGCAAATGTATGAATATATCTATGGATTATATCTAAAAAAGATGCTTAAATGTTATGGAGAAACAACATCAATATTAACAGACATAAAAGGATTAGCAAGGATCCTTTTTTTTTTTTTTTCCCTACCAGTCAGACCAAGAGTTTCTGGATTCTTAATTGGACCCCCAAATTTAAAAGCGTGGAAATAACCATAAAATCTGAAACATAAGAAAAATTCATTTCCGCATTTTCAAAGAAATGCCTTTTTTTTTTAAATATAGACTGAGAAGTTTTTATATAGGTAATCTCAATACATTACAAATATATTTAATTTGCATTCCAGGTTTCTTCTGACCATTCAAACTGTGCCTGTTCTGCAATGCAGTAGTAATTACTTCTACTGTATGAGTACAGTCTCCGTCTTCCTCTATGGCATTTACTGTGATAACTGAAAAGATGGTAGACTTGTTTATCTGATGTTGCTATACCATTTCTGTAAGGAAAGATATTTTGCTTTGATGGTGCAGTAGTATAGAGGAATCAAAATGATGCAACATCTCTAAAATAATGGAGCAAACAAAGGTCAAGGATTCTTACTGAATTTGAAAGATTACAGCAATAAAGGTTTTAGAAAGCACTCTGGAAGTTGTATGGAAAGGATATCACTCTCTCCTAAATTTTATAACTATAAAAGCTAACCTGCTGCGCCAGTAAACTGCAGCTTTTCCAAGATAAAAATAAATCTTGGAATCCATGGAGGGAAGAGGAAAACAGGATGGAGAGTGGAAAACATCATTATCAGTCTCTTCATCCTTCCTGACAGAAGAAAAATATGAACTTGATCCAGAGAACATGAAAATCAAGCTGTACCTTGTGGGTTTCCTCCCCCACCACCTCCCCTGATTGGCTGCTATCCTTCTTATGGGAATGCTTGTCTTATAAAACAAATATAAGAAATTTAATGTTACCTTTCCCCTCACTCTTCTACCAGTCTCCGGAGTTCCCAAATCAGCTGTGTTTGCCTCCCCAAAAACATATTCTTGTTGTCAAGACTACATGAAACTGCTTGAGCAAACAATATTGAACAAGACATGTTCTCTTCATAGTTCTTAAAAAGAGCAACAAGATGATGGAGAATTTTGCCAAAGTAAGCACATCCAGACTTTATACAATAAATCTCCAACATCTTTTTGCAGTAAGAAGAATAAACTTCCCACTTCGTAAAGGTGAGGGGGAAAAAAAAGAAAAATCTTTTAATAAATTATAAGACAACACTAGCAGGACAGGAATTTGCAAAAGAAAAAAGAATCTGCAGGAAAAAACCCTCAGCATTGCTTGTGGTCTAACAGGAAGGTTCTCAGTTATATAAGGCAGAAGGTAATGTAGTTACAATATTAGATAGAGACAAACTACTTTGCCTTCAGCCTCAGTTTATCCACACAGGAAATGGATTATTGCTCTGAAAGCTGCACCAATTTCTCTTTATTGAAAGTGTTCACATTAAGGTAAGAACACTGTTTCGAGCTTACTTATAAAGCAAAAGTAATGTTAATGCATTTACCTCTTAAGAGTGTCAGGTGTTAAAAGAGTGAATTCAAAATGTTCACTGATGTTAAACGTGTATTGCAACCTAATGCTTTAGTTGCCATACAGAACAAAATTGTACTATATTATAAATCTTCAATTTAGGATGGACAGATTTCTGCTCACCATGCAGAACTCCAGTTATGATGTGATTTCAATCAGAAAAAATACATTTTGATTGTGATCCTATTAAATTAGAAAAATAGGATCTTCCCTGATGTTATGCTTTGATGTCTATAGTTCCAGTACTAACACAGGTATTAGCAGCCACAAGTGGACATTACATTATGTTCATTAATTAGGGCACGAATTAAAATATTTCCAGGTTAAGCTTACTCAAGAAAGCAAAAGGGTGTGGACATGATAAAAGAAGTAGGAGTTAAGGAGGAAAAAAAAAAAAGGATGAGGAACATTGCACTGTGGGATAAGTCCTAAAGCCATTACTCAAGTCTCCATGCTACCAGACTGTTCAAGGTGTTTTTTTTGTTTGTTTGTTTTTTTAAACTTACTTGTGCCATTTTGCACTCAAAATTGTTCAGAGAAGTTATGCTCAAAATCTTGTTATGGACAAAAAGAAAATGTACCTTATATGTACAGCCAATGATTTGTTAGTACTATAATTGAAATACTAATAATCTAGTCAAAGAATCATTATCTCTCCAGATTTAATCATTTAAAAAAAAAAAGCAAAAGAAAGAATCCTATTACAGAAACATAGTTACAATAGAAATACAACTGCAATTGTTATGCAGAGAATTGTTATCTACCAGTGTTCATCTTCCCCTTCCACCACCCCTCTGGACCCTGAGGTTGATGCTGCCCGTTTTCCTCAAGCAATAGTGGGCGTTTTGCAGCAAGTCATCAGTGTCTCAACTTTTCCACTGGAAAAAAATATAATTTTGAAGGGATTTCTTCCTCTTCTACTTCTTTTTGGATTCACACAGAGTTGGTTAGTTTATGCTTGCTAACACACAGTTAAACCATGACCTTTCTTCATTGGTCTTCAACTGCACTTTACAGCCAAATTTCCCACATGTGGTTTGTTTTACCTTAGTTAGGTACTTGCTCTTTCTTCTGTTTCTTCCCCCTAAATGGGCTCCCAGCAGGTAAAAGCAGCTTTGTACAAAGCCAGCCAGACAAGCCCTAAGGCCTTGCAAACACAGCACAAAGCCTGCGGCCTGTTGCTAGAAGGACACTATCTTGTTACTAAGAGAAAGCTAAAACTCATGTTCATGTAGCTTCAGAGAGCTACTATAACTCACTAATGAACAAATAAACATCTTGGCCTTTCAGGACATTCAGCAGTTTTATTTTTAAATACTTCCCGATTTTATTTTTTTTTCAAAACCTGATTTTATTAAAGCAGAGGCCATTCTTGCACAGGTTGGCACAACACTGGGGCCAATCCCCTCCAACGTTGGGGAGTAGTGTGCAGCCTCTGCAGACTAATCCAGGCAACAGACGGGGATTAGCAAGGCACAGTCATCATGACCAGCATTGCACAAGGGAGGGATAGTCTGGGTTGTGTCACGTTTCCTCAGTTGGCATTAACCAACTGGCTTTAACCAACAATCAGTCGAACTGCTCAGCTGCAAGAGTTTTTGTGTTCAGCATTTGGACCTTTTTCCAGCATGTTGCCGTGTTCAGGACAGAGGGGTTATTCATCAGTTGCTAGCAGAAGCCAGGCAGGCAGTTTACAGATTCATGCTCTTTTTTTTTTTAGGATTTTCAATTACACTTTGATGATAATTGTGCATGCTGGTACATGACAAAAGTTGAGCGTTGACAGAAGAGAAATGGTTCAAAAAGTTTAGGTATTAGTCAGCTGGCAACACTAAACAAGAACAGCAGGGAAAATAATAAAAGCCATTAGTCTGATAAATCGAGAAAACCTTCAGTAACCCACAATTTTGATGGTAAAATTTTCAGAAGCTGTTGACTGACTTGGCAGATGAAACATATTAAGTTTCTGTGGACTGAGATGCCTAAGCAGGTGAATCACATTCAGAAATAATAAAAGCTGTCTAAATCTAAAGTGCTTTTGAAACTTTTGCCCACAGTTACTTCTGGTCCTCCAATTCAGACATTGATGCAGACCAGAGGGATTATGGTCATTCACAGGGTTTCACTGGGTTTGCTAATAAATGCTGTGGCATTTATTGCCACAGCATGAGGCTAAGCGTTTTGGCACACTGCAAGCATGATATAAGGAATGAATAAGTATCTGTAATGAAAGTCCTTGCGTGCATCCCTATCGCCATTATCTTTTAACAACATCTTGATTGCCAAGGCAAAAGTATCACTTACCATTCACAGAAATCTTAAATTTTGAAGTGGTTACTCAGGTTCCTGTGCCATATCTTGTATTAGTCATACTGTGTTTCCGTGACAGGAAAAAACAGCTTTAAAATAATGTCCAGCAGTCAAAATTTCACTGCGTAGCCTCTGTGGTTATAAACTATGTTACATGTAGGCAAACAGTACTTCAGCGCTTCACAGCTAAACACATACACACTCTTTTATCCTTAACAGCTATTCTACTCTGACAAAAAAGGTAGCAACAGCTTGAGTGGCATTAAAATGAACAGAAAGTGCAAATAAAATTCAGATTTATTTCAGTTTCATTTCTACTTAACTGCAGTTATTCATAACATCTAAACGCACATTCACTGCAGTTTCTAGGTGCAATATAGTAGTTTTTATGCAGTTAAAATGAGTTTATGTACAAGAGAATTGCCACAAGCCAATTCAAAACTGCTTTTTGCAACCTCCTTTCCAAAGTAAGTTGTATAGCAATAATTCTATTTGTGTTGTGTCAGCTGGCCCAGAAATACAAATCTGAAATTACCATGAACAAAACTAGGATTAAAAAAAAAAAAAACAGAAAAGGTATTTGCGGAATCCCTATGAAATAGATAAACACACCACATGCATTATAAAGAGGAATAACACACAACAAATTATTCTTACTTTGCTTAGATACACATTTGCAGCATAAACATACATCTGCATTCTTAATCTTGATACCTTTCTCAATTATTACACCATAAGAATTTTAATGCCCCTCAAGCTCAAATTATTAATCATAGTTCACATTAATACTCTTTAGTTTGTCTTATGTGCACTTACAAAGACATTGAACTATAAAGATATTAAAGGACTTCTAAGATATTTTATTTCATTGTGGTTAAAATAGCTTTTTCTCCAGCATTTATAATACATTGGAGAAGTGTGTGTTGCTCCCTATAGCGTTCCATGAAGACATTTTCTTTTGGATTTCTCATAGCTCTTTGCATGGTAATTTTAAAGACGAGGGAATAATCCATTCAGCCTTACTTGCAACTTGCCATCCATGGAAGGAAATGCAATTTCTAGAATCAATAAGAAGTTCAACTTCAGTGATCCCCAAAACCATCTCTGGGAATAGCCTATAATTTTAAGCTCGCTTGATAAGCACATTCTCCCATGGCAAGAAGGGCTGCATGTGCTTCAAATGCAACCAACCCTCATTGAGTGCAGGAGTCACACATGGCAAGTTAATTATTTGTACTTTGGTAGTAATTGGAGACCTCAAGTGAGGTTATACAGAGCATAGTAAAATGTTATTTCACATACTCACTGAGATGTATTCAATGTACAGCTTACAACAGATCTTACAAAACAGCTAACAGAAAATAAAGGAAACGGACGCCCAAATAAATGAAACAGGTGACAGCAAGAGCCAGGAGAAAGCTGAGACAGGATTTGCTTGTATAGAACTTATGACCAGGAAAATGAGCTGCTCAGGGCACTTAATGCAAAGGTCTCAAAACCCATACCCACAATTTCAGTTCAGCAACAGCTTAAAAAAGAAAAAAAAGGAGGAGTGTGGGGGGATAGTGGGACCACACAACACAAGGTAGGATGCAGGAAGAAGCCCAGTCAAGAAGTTTTTAGCATTCCTACTGTTGCAACAAACTAAAAATTGTGCAAAGAACCTCAACTCAGAAAATGATCAATGGCGCCCAATCATCATCTGAGCAGAATATTAAAGTAAGACATGCATAATAAAGTAATTTTGATTCATTTTTGAGAAGTGATGGCATTTATTGCGATTCAGTAAATTGTCCCTTTCAGCATTAATAACATGTTCATAGCTTTCCCCACCAGACATTCCATAATGGCAATATAATAGGATTGCAATGACAATTAAATGATTGCATATTTTAGGGCAATGGAGGGTATCCACTAGGGCATGAACCATTAGCAAAATGGTAACGTTGTTACAGGAATTTTCATGCTTTGGTACAGCAACTGATAAATCAGAAGCACTGAAAGAGAACAGGTATTCAATTCTTGTACCATCTTCACTTAAAAAGGCAGAAAAATGGAAGGTAATAATGAATCTTAAGACGTTCAACAAAAATTGAAATTTTCTTTCAGCACTTGAAACACCTGCCCTTCCTCCTCTCAAGAAGAGAGGTTCACCTAAGACCACTCACAGCCTTCGCTAACAAACAGTTCAGAAAAGGCAGCAAGGAGGTTCCTCCTCTTCCCTTCCCCAAATGCCAAGCTGTGAACTTTTAAAGGCTACCCTTCACGCTCCACTTTAAACGAACAACCGGTCTGCAGCACACACTGCAGATGGATTAGTAGCAACACCAGGCTGTACAGCTGTGCATTTCTGCCACACATTGCTGGAAGGAGACTTTCATTTAAAATTTAGTGTTGGCGCAAAGTGCTTGAATTGACAGCCTGGGAAATAAAACTCTCCATTCAAAGGCAGCAAACAAAACAATGCAAGCATCTTCACAGTGCTTCACTCCTGTGGCTCCAGCCCAAACCAGAACAGCCATTGCAGAGACGTAAGCTTGGTGTTTGGGTGTCAATGACCTGCTTTAGCATTTTGCTGAGGCTGTCAGTGTGATGTGAAATCCAGCTTGACACCAAAGGAGCGGGCAGCTATGCTCTTTTTCCACTGGTTACAAACAGCCCTTGGGTACAGCACAGACCCAAAGTCTCACACAGAACCTCTTCTCCTGACAGGAGAACTTCACTCCGTGACACACAGTTTGGAAAACCTTTCCTGAACGAGACATCTGTTTATGGAAGGAAACATGACAGCAAAAGGAATAAGTGGAGGAAAAAACATATTGTGTTTTTCTACCCAAATTAATGCATCTAAACTTCTACACTAACAATAAGGACAAAGCTAATAATGCACCAAGTGTAGCAGATTCCCAGAGAGAGTTCAGACTCAGCATAAATATGGTCATTGGAATTTACTTTTTTAATACTTCCCTTAGATATCACGACAAATAGTTCAATGTTAAATGCATGGATAAGTTTAGATGGTGTCAAAACAAAAGTCACCTGATAGATCTAGTTTACCTCCCCAATGCACAACTGCAGAAAACACTAACATAAGAGAATGCTGAATTCCATCACACAAAATATCATTTCAAGAACGCATACACATTTTTCATCCTTTGCTTAAGAAAAATGCATTAAAAATAAGCGAACAGCAACCATACAGAAAGAATAAGGGGAAAAAAACATATGCATGAAAGAATGTTTTTCCTACTTTCTCCCTGTTTGATTAGAGCTGGAGGGTAGAAACCAAAAGACATTTGTTATATTGCTGCATAATCCCATTTGCAATGATCACTCTCTGATGCGGCAGATACAAGAGCGCATTAGAATGCCTTAAAGTATTTGTTATCCCTTTATTTTAAGCGTACAACTAGAGACTGAGATCAGCTGACAAAGTACTTCATAATAACTCTGCAAGTGTTTGAGCACATACACAGTATATCAGATGTAGTTATGCCACTATTTCACAACCTAGAAAACAATTCAACTAGAATTAAGAACATTTGGTGCTAAGAGAGAAAAAAACCACCTCATTTTCCTTCTTTGAAATCCAGTGAAATAATCAAACAAAAAAAGGATAAAAGAACTAGAACATTGACCTATAGGCATTATTAAAATAAGAAACAAAATGGCTGTCCTCTACCAAATCAATGCAATAATTGTTCATTACATTTTTCAGAGAAGATTTTGACTCAGAGCCCACCGAGTTCTCTTTCCAATTAATGTAAGACCTTCATAAACCAGAATCTAACTCCTGGAATTCTGTTCATCATATCAGTCAGCCCCTGTCCCCCTCTGTTAATGGGAAATACAAATCATGATATTTCAATCAGTATACTAACACTGAAGAAAAATAAGTCAACAATCTCCAGCTCATCAGGGAGGACCTAAACAAATTAACTTTGCCACAATAGAGAGACCACCTACTTATTAACAACTAGAACTTATCTTCTAGAATAACAATTGAGGCTGAAGCCTACACATCATATGAAAGTCACTCTATGACTTTATTGAGAATTTTACCTCCCCTTTCATATGTCTCTTCCTAACGAGCAAAACTCAAGTATTTGAAGTTACCTTCTGAGAATTTAAACCTGCAACAGTCTTCAGTGTCTTCTTCTTTGTTCCCCGGTAACTGAAGTACCATAAAACTACTTCAAAATTAACAGTATCTCCAGAACCATAATGCTGGAACAATGAACATCTGCTGGCAATGCAGCCTGGGTAGCATTATTTATTTATTACTTGAAAGGAATACATAATAATCTATGCTCCTATACCCTATTTTTTTCTCTGCACGCGACTCAGATAACTCTTAAAAATAACAAAGTGACTAGCAAAAAAACAGAAAGTTTGAAAAAGGGTTGTTCCGGATCTGTCACATATCTAGTAGGCATTAAGGAGCGGATCAGGTGCCTTGGCATATGGCACTCCCCGAGAGATGTCAACACGTGATTCTACCTAGCGAGAAATAAAGCTTCCAAGGTATGCAAAGCAGTCGGTCACATTCATCCAAAGAGCAGCAGAAATGAGATTTGAGAAGAAGAGCAATTTGAGAGCAACATGAGTCCTTGATGGCTTCCTAAATAAATACCAGGTGTTGAAATAGCTTTTAAAAAGGAACAAATAACCCCCAACACACACCCCATTTTGGCACGAACTTAATAGAGTAGATGGAATGATTTTGTAGCTTTTCTTCTATGCAGCTCATGTTACAAATATGTAATATGTAGTGCATTTTAGACGAAGAATCTAGTTTCTATAATCACATCTTTAAAGGACAAAGCCCCCTGAAGAACAACAGCAACCCATTTAAAAGAAAAAGCAACAACAAAACAGGATAAATGCATCCAATTATCAAGACAAATATTGTTTCAAAGAAACTCAAAAACATTGCATGCAAATCCTTTATCTCTAGGAGAACAAAAATAAATATTTACTGTGTGCCAAATAAAATTAAGATGTATTTGGCACTGAAGAGAGAAAAGCACTTTGAAACATCACATTGCATAGCTGCAAACAGAAGAGGGTTCTGCAATTGGAAAATGTCTTAAGAACATCATTTCATGTTTAAGGCAACTAATGAAGAACTTTAAAAAGCAGAATTAAGTTTCACATAAGAAAAAAAACGTTAACAAAAAAAAAAACACTTTTGATTAGTTATCCATATTATTCTTAATTACAGCAAATAGTAAGAAGTCACCTTATTTTTCCAACAGTGACACTTTGTTAGTCATCTGAAGGCTATCTTGCATATGAGCTTTACAGTGTCTCTGTTTGGCTACTGGAGGTACAGTTGGGTTTGCCACCTCCAACTGTTTGTTTCTAGCACAGGTAGCCAGGACTTAAAGAGGGGGCCTTAACATCTCCTAGTGTTTTCCAATGCCTCTGTGTTCATGAAACATCATTACCACCAACTATATACAAACATGAACCAAAGTTTAAAAATCCACAAACTTACCATGAACACTGCATATTTCATTTACAAGGGCCCACAGAGAGCTGAAACCTGGTAACTTATTGACTGCACTCAATTGCCTGAACGATGTGATTGCACACACCTGCATCTCAATTAAGCTTGTCTGCTGCAGTGAGGCTACCTCACTCATTTTTAGATGTAACCTAGGCAGAATTGATTTCCAACTCCTCCCCCGATTCATTACAAAAGATGAGATAGATTTTAAAACATTCAAAACATCAGAACACAGGGCTGATTTCTGTCTTTGAAAGGAGAATTTCCACTGTACGTGATGGGTGCACCAAATATAATATACCTAAGACACAGTTTGCACCTAAAGTAGTGATGAGAATAGAAGAGTGAATTTCATTAGGACTTTTCCAATGCATGTCTCACTCGAATTTGGCCCAAAAAATTATGGAACAATACTGAGGTTGTCATCTCTACAGCTAAATGGTTGAGGTTCCCTAAACCTTTCCTTATCCTTTACACTTTGCTTATGGCACTATGTTCTTTTAGCTACATAAAGAGCACATTTTAATTATTTAGATATGTTACATAAGGAAAGAATATGGTTAATACATTTAATGAGCATGTGCAAATTAGTTTGGCACCACTTCTATTGCTTTAGTGTGCAAGTTTAGAAATACTTTTGTGACATCTCTCTCTGCAGTTAGTTCTTATGTCTCCTTCATTATTTCCTCATCATCTAATTCTGTAATTCATTGTCTTAACTTCATCTTGGAAACTAGGACATCTTCTCAGGGCCACATTATGTAGCATGCCCTGAAGACCTGGCACACATTTCAGGGCATTAGTAGAAAGGTGTGTTCTTTGCCATAAATATATGAGCAATGCAATTTTAAGGCCTCCAATAGGTATTTCAGGACTGCCACATTCCCTTAAATGCTCTAATCCAACATACCTCTGTTGCATTAATACACCTTTATGAATGAGGAAACATATGCCTTAAGTAAAACAAAATAAAACAAAAAAACACATTATACATAAAATCTGTGTAGCCCAGTAAGGTACAGAAGTAATGAGCTGCAAGTCTGATCTGTTCCATTTTCCCATGGTATTACAGCAGGCTGGAGAATGGGTTTTGAAACCTTGCCATCAGGAAACGGAGAAGCATCATGGAGCATTTCTACTTCTCCGATCAGGGCAATCTCTTGGATTTAGAGCCTGGCTTTCACATTTGTGGCAGCTGGCCAAAGACTTGAAGAACTGTGCTAAATTTCCATTATATGAATGCAACCTAGCTACAGAAAAGGCCACAAGGCAAGAGTTAGTCCTTCACGGTGACACAGAATACTATATTAACTAGGTTTCTGAGTGTTGGATCTGCCCTTACGCAGCTGTGGCCACCTCTCAGCAGTATTGCGGGATTCAGGACAATGTTCCAATACAATGCACAAAGACTTACTTGAACCTGTAATAACAATACCTTCCCAATTTGTACAAGTGCAAAGGAGCACTTGTACGCTGGGAGACTGGGGAAAAGTTCAAATTTGAAACAATTTCCTGTCAGAAAGCATGAAAAAGAAAAGTGGTGTTTTTTTTTTTCCCCAAAGATTTTATTTAAATGAAAGGAGAAAACAAGCAGAAGATTTTCATACATTGTTAATACAAAAGATATTTATTCACATGAATGTGGATTGTTAAAATAGTTTGTAAAATGAGTACATGGAGTTTTGAAACAACTAAACTTACAAAAAAGACTCAATTTCATTTTTGATTGCTCCAGGAAAACAAAACAAAATAAAACAAAACAAAACAAAACAAAAAACACAGAATTTACCATGCTGTAATTCCTAACTCAAATCACAACCTGTGGAAATGTTACCCTTCATATCTCACTAGCTAAATGGATGAACAGCCATCCACTTCTCTGAGCAGGTATGTTAAATCAAACCATCTATAATGAGACTGCCTTCCTATTTGCCAAACAGCATTGGCTGGCCAAGTCTATAGCAGTTGGCTGATTGCAGATGTCTGAAGGATAGATAGGCATTTTGAGAATCCAGAGCACTGGCAAACACTTTGATAATCTAGTTTATAGCATTATGGACAATCTGCACATGAGGAAATGGACCTACTACACGTTGCTGCACATCTCTGCTGGAGCCAAAATGGCAACATGAGTGCACTCGATTATTCACAATACATGGGGAAAATAACAGCAAAGTCACTCTTTTGTTAGCTGTTTTGAAGTAATTAAGTATTTTTCATCAATTTTTCCAGCTGAAGGCAACTCAGTCACCTGCGCTACTCTTTTGAGGACATCCAGCACTTGACCAAATTCTAGTTACAATGGTTCTCCAAAGGTTTTGATTTAATCCCATAACTCTGAGCTTTTTCTTTATATTCTAAAAATAATTTCAAGTGGTTTTCATATTTGTTCCATAATGTTGCTGCAGCTTTCCAGCTACCTCAGCCTTTCAGCGACTGTCACCCAGAAGGGATGTAGTTCTTGCTGCTCAATACAGTCAAAACAAGGTCAACGAAACCTGTATTTTTAAACTGAGGAACAGGCAGACACAGAATCATCAGGAGTCTCTGTCTAGGCTGTCCCATGAATAATTTAGGGTCATGTAAGGTTGTTGGGTTTTGTTTTAAATACTGCTTATTCTCCCTCAAGAGAATATTTCTGAAAGAGCAAGGAAATAGCTGGTGTCATGAACTCTCTTTAACAGCTTGTGCTCGCTAAGCAACACAGTTAACCTAGATTTGAGTGTTTAATAATAGAGAAGGCACAGGTGAGGTGTTATACTAAGATATTGAGCTAGGTTAAACCCTGCATTTCTCCAAATAATGGCTGGTAACCACTTGGGGAAAACTTTGGCTGATTTTGTTACGCCATCTTCACATAGATATTCCAACAGCTGTTTTGTTCATTTAAAATATGACCGATCTTCATAGTCTGAAAAATATATGTCAAATCAAGTGGCCATTTCCAATATGGTAACGATACATTTTTAAGTTGTAGAAAATATTTAGAAACCCATTGATCATTGCTGCAATACCCGTCTGTAAAGCATTTCATACTCTATAATGGGTCTGTGTGGGTCAACAACATTCACTAAATCAGCTGTAAGAAAATGAGGGGTGGCATAACCATGCACTCCTCATCGCAAAGGATGCTAGAGATGACTGCAAGGGACCCACAGCTCTGCCTGAAACATAGAAAGACTATCATTACACTAGCTACATTAAAATACTTATAGTGGGGGTATGTGTATGTGTGCATGGAAGAGTGGCAGGGGGAATGCCCAAATTCAAAAAAGGAATAAGTCTAACCACAGTAAGTACATTAATATCATTGACTAAAACTTCAACACAATAAAAGATTGATATTCGCAGGAAATTAGTATCTCCAGTTGTTGTCTCTTCACAGCTCTGTTTTGCCTCTTCTTAAATTCACCTCTGCAGCATGCAGGGGAACATCAACCTTAATCTTAAAGCAACAGTCCAGAAGAATAGAAACAGGAATACGTTCTTATGACATACACACATTAAGGAGTTAATGCCAAATCATTAATTAAATCTCTCAGAGGTGCCGAACACATGCATTAATTGTCACTGCTCAACACTTCTAAAATTTCCCACCCCTCATAAAACTGTTCCTGTAGGTTTGATTTTTTTTTTTTTTTTTTTTTATTGCACCATGTGTTGTGCAGAAGGCACACACAAATCTTCAAAAAGCAGCTTCCAAAAAAAATCCTGGTGAACACAGCACAGAAGGCTCCTCTGAAGACAAAGAACAAGACATCAGTGTCTCATCTGCTGTGAATTAGTTTGCTTTTTTTCCTTCAAGAACTCTCAATATGAGAATCCGATCAACAGTTAATCTCCCTGAGCAGACACCGCTTTGTTATCCTCTGTGGTAGTTCTCTGCTGCTGGGGTAATTTGTTGCTGAACAATTGAGGCAAATACTTGGCTCAGGATAGAAAGAAGTGAGATTAGTCTGTAATTGGAATATTTTGTCTCATTTATTCTTGAAGATGTGCCATATTACACTCCATCAGCCAGGGGTTATTGTTTTATGAAATCAAGCTGCACCTGGCATTGCATTGTATAAAACCTAAAGTGCTGCTGTTTTCAATCTAGCTTTCTATTTACCCAGACTCCAGTACCAATGAATGCCTTGTCCTGTACTGTAACCTTCACCCTCCTCAGCTAATTATCCTAGGTAGTCTTATTCTATATACAGAGAGAGAGAGAGAATTTTCCAGGTTAACTATAAAATTTAATTATAATATCAAACACTGAACTGTCATAGATCAAAGTAATCCACACACTTTTCTCCATGGGTTTATTTTATCATTCCAACCAAAGTTTTCAGAATGATCTCTTATTTTACATCTTCAAACCATTAGTACAGCAAATAAAAAATTTATATGCCAAGTTAACTGATTGTATCACCATTCCATTTAGTTTGACCTCTAGATTTTT
>VXAA01006688.1:996682-1012841 GCA_013399115.1 Anseranas semipalmata
GGGGGGGAGGGGGGGGGAGCTTTGAGATGACTGCAGGCATAAAAACGAGAGGGTATTTAAAATTCAGCTATGTTTATGACATACTTGTACTATGTACGTTACCACATGCGCCAGCATATTTTTAGAAAAGACTTTTACAGGAAGTTTTAGGGTAAGTCCTAGCTTTCTGTATTTAGAGATGCCTGGTAGAATAGAAACTTTCATTGTTATTATTATGTCATTTTACACAAGTGCTATTGTACCTGCTGCAGAATCCACCTTTGAAAGACTTTCTGCAAAAAGGAATAAAGAGACATTGAAGCTATTCATAGGTAGCTAATTCAAACCCATTCTCTTGTGCACATATACAAAGTTGTCACATATTTTGATGTTTTTAATTAAGCCCAGTTTTCACTGTGAAGTTTATACTAACTTCACAACCATGAAGTCAAATATTTACTCTGTTAAAATAGAGGATTGAAAAAATAAACATTCATAAATGAATCCTATTTCTGAGATGTCAGGTGGCAAAGGTAGAAGAAAAGATATTACATTGGCCCCATATAAAGCTTTACAGTATCAAAGAAGGATAAAAAGAAAAATTTTACATGGCTTGGTAAGGATTTGGCCAGCGTGGGTGGAGCAGAGTTAGTTTTTTAACCTAAAAAAAAAATATATATATATATATGGATGAGGATAAAAGAAAATTAAATAGACCTGTATCTTGAAATTAAATCTCATTTGTGTCTCTTTTAACTCATAAAGTACTGTGATTTTCCCTTGATATTCTATGTAAGAAGACCACACAAAACACACTCTTGCTGGACATGATATTTCACACCCCTTCCCTAATCTCCATCAAAGTGACTTATTACTCAGTTTTAAATATGTTATTTTAAATAGCTACAGAAATGTGATGCATGAACAATAATAATGGGTATAAAGGAGGACTGTTTGAGTTTTTATTAACAGTAAAGTGCATATTTTAAAGCATTTTAGACTGTAGGAATAAGAGTAAGGACAAGGTTACAGCTAGAAGAAGTTACAGCTAAAAGAAAAAAAAAGTGTACTGAAGAATCAAATAGAAGGCTGCAAAAATGCAAAAAAGACTGTGCTGTAACACAACAACAACAAAAAGATATGTAATCCAGGAAAGGAAAGATAATCTAATCTTGTATTTCCACTGTAAAAGAGATGCTGCCACCTCAGAGATGGCCTTTTCCATCCCACGTATAGCAGAGTACCACAAAAGAGGAATGCATTTGTTTGTCTTTGCAAAATCAATTGCAGGTTATAGGACATAATGAACATTATTGGTTTGGTCTATTGTTACTAAGCAAGTACCTAAATAGGTTCAATTATTTTAACAGCTTATTTTCTTGGTTATATAGATTTTCTTGCATACACTCCCTTTGAAATGTGGTTTACCTAATTCTTCACAAAATAGTTTTTAACACTGAAAAACTTTCTGTTACAAGTTCAGTTGAAACTCACGAGCTGTTAAAAACAAATGAAAATCCAGTGTTTAAAATCCAATGTCACCCAGTGCTATCAAAAAGCACATGATACTCCCAGCTGATCTCTTTACGAGTGGATGGTCTTTGGTCTGAATGAAACATTTCTGTTTGCAGGACTTGAGCTCAAGCACCATCAGGAGAAGCTCAAGATGTACATTTTTAAGGTGGGAGTCATTGTGGTGCAACACTGTCTTGCACTTTAGAAGCAGAAAAAACAAACATGAGAAGCAGAAACCTATTGCCTTGCTAATATTCTCACTGCTCAGCTACAGCTTTTCAGCTGCTCAGGAGGACCTGCCCACCAACAAGGCACAGCACAGCTTCCATCCTCTCTCCTCCTCCTGCAAGTACTTCTGTTGTGCCTCACCCTCTCTCACCCAAAGCTGACATCTGCTGGGGCCATTTTTTTCCTTGTCATCTAGGCAGAGACACTATTTTGGTTTTTCTGTGCCTTTCTATCAGTCTCTCCTCTGTCTGATACATAGCTAGCTTAATGCCAACACAAAGGCCTTCTGCAGTCTGAACACTGCCTTTTTTTTTAGAATAGAATAGTATGTCATAGTATAGCTTAACATGGCATGTCATAGTTCAGTTGGAAAGGACCTACAAAGATCATCAAGTCCAACTGTGTGACCACTTCAGGGCTAACCAGAAGTGAAAGCATGTTATTAAGGGCATTATCCACATGCCTCTTGAACACTGGCAGGCTTGGGGCATCAACCACCTCAACAGGAAGCCTGTGCCAGTGTCTGAACACCATCACAGTAAAGAAATTTTTCCTGATGTCCGGTCTGAACCTCCCTGGGCGCAGCTTTGAGATGTTCCTGCACATCCTGTCATTGGTTCCCAGGGAGCAGAGACCAGCACCTCCCTCTGTGCTTCCCTCCTCAGGAAGTTGTGGAGAGCAATAAGGTCGCCTCTCAGCCTCCTTTTCTCCATGCTGGACAAACCAAGTATTCTCAGCCTCCCCTTATTGTGTTTTTAAAGAGAAGGTTTTCTTCCAGCCACATTCAAAGGAAGAGGGTGTCTTGTTCATACCAGACAAGATAGTCATCACATTACGATGTATTCACCATAGCTTTATTTGATCAGAAAATATGCCTGGAATAATGCTCGACAAAGAGAAACTGAAGGACCTCCTCGTGCCAGACATTGCTGTACACAGGTGAAGTACCTTGAACTCCAATCTAAGTCTCTTGCAGCAAAAGCTTTGTCACATGAAAATAAAGAGAGAAGGAAGATGGAACATTCCTTCAGGCTCCATGTGATCCCCAGTACCTAGGGAAGGTGGCCTCCATGCTGTATATGGTCAGAAATCGCACCTTCTCCCCAGAGTGACTCATGCACTCCCAAGGTTACTGGAGGTCTTGTATTGGCACACATACTCCATCTCCCTCAGATGCCTTCTGGAAGGAAGGGAGAAAAGGTGACTACATCTCATCTACAGAAGCTGAATTTTAAAGGACATATCTTAAAACTTTTTCACTCTCAAAATCCTGACAAAAAAAAAAAAACAAAAAAAAAAAAAAAAAAAAAAAAAAAAAAAAGGTTAAAAGCCACTGGGACAGTTTTCAAGTTACTGGCACAGCAGATGGGAAAGGTTTAGTTAATTTTTTATTTATTCTCTTAATGTTGACAAGCAAACTTCTTTCCTTTTTTCTCCTCCTTGCCGTCATCCAACTGGTGTTCCTGGGAAGTTTTAGTCTGTTCACTTCAAAGTATACCCATGTGGGGGGTGGCAGTCTGCCATAGCACATCGTCATAACTAAAGGTGACAACTCTTCTGGAGAATGTACTTTTGCTTATCCACAGCAAGTTCAGGATCCCGCATTGACATCTCCTCATCCCTTTTCACAGCCCTTCTTCCAAGGGTGAGGAAGTAAATGCGTTCATCTTTTCTCTCCCCCAGCATTTTCCTTTGTTTGCCTAAAAAGAAGAGCCAGATCATAAGTTTTCAGCAACATTTTGTATAAAAGTGTGTCAGAAGCCATTACCTGGAGGTGCTGATTACTGTTGCAGCATTCAAGACAAGTTGGCAACTGGTATTTCTTTGGAATGGCTATAGACAAAAATAGCCTGAGTTGCTGCTAGGTTTTAAAACAGATTTCTCCAAAGCAACATTTTTCAGAATGAAAGGAATTGTCAGGGCCAACAAATTGCACATAAGATATGAAAGAAAAGGTATTTCTATCCTGGGCATACAGCCTAAACTATGAGACATGTCTCGAAAAAAATCTCAGTGGCAGTTAAAAAAAAAAAAAAAAAGTCGAACTATCAAAGTTATTGAAAGAAACATCAGAAATGAGAACCCAAAGATGAGGTTAAAGGCCACAGCACATATACTCATTGACTGGTAGTTAATAGCTCAGATCTCAAGAGACTGCTGGTGACAATTGCTACGTAGGCCACACTAGCACATTTTAAAGGCACTTTCAGAGCACAGGATGTAGGATGTATTCTTGTTGTTCCTGCTCTGAGGACTTACAAAGTATAACCACCTGTAAAGCAAATGTGCAGGTAGTGACCTTTCATAAATTCGTTTGAGATTTAGTGATTACTTCTGATACTTAAAGAACTTCGAAATTTTAGAATTCTTGAGTTTGCATAGATGGGACACAAGCGAAGTACAAAACTGGCGGTAACATCCACCCCAGATCTACCGCACAAGTTGTTTGTTCTTAGGCAATTTGTCTGGTTCACCTTTGTCACAATTTCTTCTGCAAATACACAATAATGTTTGTTAGGTACAGTAATTTCAGGCATACAGGTAATACTGCAGAAGCACACTGCTTTGCCAGAGATAAGGACTTGAATTTTAAAAGGTTGTGTGATTTACAAGCAAGTTTCACTGTGCTTTGCATTACACGACACATGCTGTCTGCCTTCTGTATGCTGGTAAACTTCATTACAGTTGGCAGCTTCGGTTGGTTCTATACTGCAAATTAAAGTGGCACTTTTGCAGAATTTTAACTCCTCTTATTGTTTCAATTTCAAGCTAGGTTTCAGTCCATGAAAAATTTTAAAATATAAAAATAAAAAGCAGAAGCATGTATATTTGCTGCCCCAGATGTTATTTATGTCAGTTTCAGAAAATCAGACTGAGAGCTCCTGAGATAACCAAATATTTTCTGTTCATCTCATACTGAACTTGCAAAAATTTAGCTTACTTGTTTGAAAACAAATTGTTAGAGGAAAAGCGTAGCCTGTCTTCCCTGCACTTACCAGGTCAGCTGGCTAGCATTCATGTGTAGACATGAAACAGATTATTAAATAATTTTCTTACTTAATAGAGTCAATATACAATAATTATTATTATTCTCTTCTCTGCCATAAATGGATACTTGCCAAAATTTAGATCCAGTAGTTGGAAGAAGTCAGCCTTTCAAGGCTGTAAGCCTCCTTCACCTTCACCAAAAATTTTAGGTTGGTAAAAACATTTTTAGGGCTACTTATGTTCTGCAGTCCTAGCTCGTGTTATAATGCAACTTCTTTGGCATCTTCTCCCCACATATTGGCTCCACAACTTAGCTGGCTGGATTCTGTTCATCTTCACTGATGAAAGGACTTTGTTTCATTTCATTTTTAAACATAGCTGAGCATAGTTACTTACAGTCATTACCTCACTTGGACAATGAAGTTTGTCTGTCCCTGTAAGCAGTAGCTTGTGTGCTTGCCTAAACCAGAATTTGATTCATTGCACAGGTGCAGAAGCTATGCAGCGAGGTCCCTGGGTCAGCAAGGACAGCCCTGCACTCTCGTAGTCAGAGCTGGGACAGGCCTAGATCTTCTACATCATTTTTATCTGGTCTGGGATATAGACACATCACCAGCATCATAATTCCAAACCACCTTGAAGGGAACTCCTCCTTCATCTACTTAACAATAACTTAAAATATGGTTTTCTTTTGATTAATGACTTTATTCTTACAGCAATGTATCTTGGCTATTTTTTTTTTTTTTNCTTCCATTGGACAAAAAGCTGACTTTCTTGTGCTATTTCCAGAATTCAGTTAGGTCTGAAATGCAGCAGACCAGTTCCCCGCCTCAGTTATACCAGTGAATCTTTCCCTGTGAATGTGTCTTCTCCAGTAAGAGATAGAATTTCAGTCCATCTGTTCTGTCCAAAATTAGGAATTACAGTGCAATGTGAGATTAAAAAAACACCCTTACTATCCCCTAAACACTACCCACACTTGAATCAAATCTTATTTTGCTTGAACTAGTTCTCCTATCCCTACTAAAAGTACTTAAAATTCTCAAGTACCTTTTTACAACTTCAAATTGTAACTGGAAGCAAACTGCTATGTGAATTGAATAAAATTGAATAGTTTACATTAGATGGAGTTAATAGAAATTCAAAAAAGATACACATCAGACTCAAACAGCTTGGAGTTGAAGGACAGCAGTCCAGACATTTCAAATTATCAAATTTCAAAATTATTATTATTAGTGAGAAAGAAGCTTGTGTCGAATTCTAAGCCAGAAGGACTTATATGGAAAGGCACGAAGAAGAAAGGGACCGTGCTGTGCACAGAGCCGTGCTATTTACAACATTCTGTTTCACATGTCACAGTTCAAATCTAGTTGTCTAAAGCTGATGCAATTCAATAGAGTGAACCTATTCCAGCAGTTGTGGCTATTCTGTTTCATTATTCTTCTTCAGTAAAGCAGGTATGTAAGGGTTCAAAACTTCTGAACTGTGTCTTCAGTACTCTGACCTCAATTTCCTAGCAACTTTCACAGTAAAAAATAGGATAAAAAGAAGTGTTGCATTTACTAAGGGAAAGTTATACGATAATTTCCCTCCTATCTCTTTTTACAATAAACCAAAATAAAACAAAACAAAACAAACAACAAAACAGATTTGCTATGTAGTGATGCTCAGTTTGAAGTAGATAAGCTCTTCAGCTGAAATTCAGAGGGTTTCCCCTAGCCCCTCCTGCTTCTAGGAGTCTCAGTAATTAGAAGAGAGAAACTGAAGTGATTCTGGAGAGAGCTACAAAATACTAGTCCTCAAGGGTGCAATTACAGCATTCTAGTGAAGGGAACTGTAGGAAGTGCAAGCATGCAAACTGCACGCAAAACTTTAAAGATGCATGAAAGATTACACAGATATTTGCAAAGCTGGTCCTTGATTTTTGCTCCATGTGATACTCCTCAGCTTATTGTCACAAAAGAAGCAAACAAAAAAACTCTCTGCTCAGAGCCTGACTCGTCTCTCTCCTTCCTTCTTTATTCCCTTTCTTCCTTTTTCCCTGCCTACTGCAACTATCATGCTTTTTAGAGACTTCTGTCACACAGAAGTATCACCCACAGAAACCAGAGTGAGCATGTGATATAAGGCACATGGTCCATACCATGAATAATTTGGGCAAGCAGAGGTTAGTTTTCCTTGGGATGAGTCAATCAATTTAATCCAAAATAAGCATCATCCCCCAGATCTCTGGAATGATGTAATTGTCCCTAATCCAGCTCTCACTGCCCAGCCTTCTTATTTGATCCTATACTTAACTTCCATACAACATGAACTGTGAAATGGTTATTTTCTGTAGTTTTGGAGGACTTCTTGGCTTGCAGTTTCCAAGAATACAAGTTCTGTGGAACTGCTCATCAGAAATAATGCATCCTTTAACATGCAAAGAAGAAAGAACCAGAATTTAGCAATGTGGGCACTACAGGACACTTACTCATCAGGCTCAGAAAGTCCTTGATAGAAAAGTGGAAGGTACAAGTTAGACAAGAGCTAACTCACTATTTGCAAATGGTGATTTTCTCTGGGACTTGATGCACACTTTGAAAATAATTTACTGCCACAAAATTCATACCTACTTACGTGTTCAGGACAGCAAGTGTTCCAGTTTGCTTACTGGCATGGTTTATATACTATGAAAACATTAGATTTTTACTGATCCCCTTCTCTTTCAAAATCACATTCCAATTAAATTAAGGGAACATCTACCTGCTGACTAGATCAGCAGCTAAATGTACAAGCCCTGAAAATTGCATGAGGAAGTTTTCTTAAATATACCTCATTGGAAAACACCACCAATAGCAGGAAGCAACTCAGTAAACACTTTCTGTTGGACTTGCAGAAACAGCAATGAAAGGTACCTTAAAAACTCTAACGGAACACACCAAACTAAAGATTCTTTACTTAAATGTCTGCGGTGCAAGATAAAAAAAATACATACACACACATACATAGACACATATATCCATCCATACATACAAAACCCAGCAATTCCAGGTAGTAGTATCTGCCATTAGCACTCAAGTAATGGTCAGTGTGGTTTTCTGACTACTGTATCGTCAAGGGATATGGCAATGATGCATGTGTACTGTAGTTATAGACAAATCAAATTTGCTTTGAAGTATTGTATACAGTATTTGAACAGCTTAATTAACTTATCCAGCTTCTAAGTAGTACTTGTGAACACCAATATATAGATATGAAGATCCAGTAAACACAGAGCAAAAACATGATCATTGCATTTGAATAATCTTTGATGATTAACATGGTTTGCTGTTATTTGGAGCTATGAGTTGGTCAGAAACAAAAATTTTGTAGTTGAGTATTTTGTTGATTCAGCACTGGCTGCTTACAGGGAACATCCAAAAAGACCTCTCTCTCAAGCACAAAACTTCAAGAGTCAGGATTCATGTTGCTGTTCCAACACCATCAGCACAGCCAATGCTCTTTAAAATGTTTTTCCTATTGCATGACCCTGCAAGAAGGGCAAGAAGTTTATTTCTTGCTGTTAGTGGCTCTGTTGTGCTCTCTGTCTATTCAAACTGATTAAAAAGTACATTGTGACAACCACAGTTAATCATCTGCAGCACCTATATTCAGTCCAGTGTTTGGAGAGAAACTTCCTTGATTTTACCTATCATTAGGTAAACAGTCTGTTCCTCCTCCACTTTGGATGAAAGGAAAGCAGGAGACCTACCCAGTGGCTTCAATAAAATGTGCTGTGGTCACAAACTAAAACCTGCATGTCCTCAAAACAACAACAACAACCAAAAACAAAACAAAACAAACAAAAAAACAACCAGACAGTGTATGGGTGGAAAATGAAGAAAAAAAAATGTGAAGATGTGAACTAGGAAATAAAATATAACCTAGAAAACATCCAGTGGTCATTAGATCTTCACTTACTTCAGGAAGATCCCCGGATATTTAATGTCCATTTACACTGGGACATACTTTATGGACCTTTCTGTGATTGATCAGTTCTAGGAGGAGAGAGAAGCTTTTGGGATTTCTTCTGATATAAAGTATCCATCTTTAGCCTGCTGGGTTCCCGAGATGAATGACATCAAACTACTGACTTCTTCAGGAGTGAGCACTGCTATTTTTTCCATGGTTTGGACCACAAGTAAATTCCTCATTTGACATAACACTTTCTGTTTTGATCAGATTATTCAGAAGAAATATATACAATAAATAAATAAATAAATTACATAGCCAAGGAGAAGTCGAGGTGCCAGATTGCTGCTGAAGGTGAATCAGGTGACCCAAAACATTAGAGACACATTCCCAGACCTTCTACTGAATTTCTGTGGTATCTTTGAATTTTCATTTCATCTGCTCTGCATTTCTTTTGTCTGCTTAGATTCTGAATGCAGACTGACACAGGCTTCCCCTTTGTATGTATTTTTCAGCAGCTTTCAGAGTATCAGTGGGCTATTTTGTCAAAATGAAAAACACAGGCCATACAGCTAACAGGTTTTAAAGAATCCTATTAGTTCTGATGCCTTTAAATGGGCACCCAAATTACTAACTGCTTTTAAAAAAGCAGAACCACTGTGTATCCAAGAAGATAGTCACAAGCAATCCAATACACTTCACTCTCATCAACCTCAACATGAAAATTGACCTTTCAAAATTCAGATACTTATATTTAATGTTACAATAACACTCACAGATTTCAGTTTACTCATTTTCAGCTATTATAGAGCTCCATTCACTGTACTGTCTTGAATACGTTATTTTCTATAGGGTGTTGTGAAACATCTGAGTACTTTGACAGTTTTTATTTTACAGAAAAATATAATGAATAAATGTGATTTTCCCTGCAGTTCTTTTGAATATTGCTACTCGCCCCACCTTCTTTTCCCACAAGATAGTATGACATGTATAACACAAGTTCCCAAACTGCCTTTCATTTCAGAACAGCATGACACCACCACAATGATAGAGCTGAAAGCCATAAGAAGTTATCATTACACTCTCAGAAATGCTATCGTAATCAATCTTATGTTATGTATTCACCAGTTAGACACATACCACAAATCAACCCCATGTAGCCACAGATAGAAATAACATGATTTAATCTTTGGTGCAATAAGGTAAAATGAATCAAATTCACACTGACAGGAACCTGCACCGTAAGCAGTGCACTCAGCTAAAAAAAAAAGTTTGTCATCAGTACGGATAAATCATAAAAGGTAAGGCAACCAAGAGTGCTGCCATTTTATCACTGCAGATGCGGACTACATGTTTGGGCCTTAGTAATTTATTCAGCAGGAGTTGATCTATTTTGCAAGTTTATTTTATTTTAAGCTATATTATCAAGGAGAAGCAAATTGAGCTATGTTTCTATTTTCTATTATCATTATTATGTTTTACTTGGGATTGTTACAATAAGTAAATATTGGCTTTCCCCATACCATTGAAATATAGGGAGCTGGACAGGTTGGCAGTCCCTCTTGACTAAAATGAAGATCAGTCCCAGTCCAGGCCTTAATTGCCACCTATGATGACTGGAAGAAGATCTATGGGCCAAGAATTAGATCTAGTTATTATTGTAAATTCACAGAAGGCAAGTGCTCTAAATTTGCCTGTTTGGATTATACAGATGCATCAACCTGCTGAAATTTCAGTCTTTATATACCTAATATACACATATAATATGCGCTTACACCACCACTTTTTCAAGAATCTGCCGGCTACAGCTGCCATTTTATGAAATGGGGCCATCTTCCACTGGAAGAAATTTACATTAGATGCTTATCTTCTTGTTTCATTATACTTCCCAATTTGTGTTAGCCTGAGTATTTATTTTGGAAAAACAAGAAGCACAAAAAGCCATGACGCCTCCTATGGAGAAAATTGTTTTTACCCTCTTCTGAAAATGTTAAGTACAGAGACAGTATTAAGGGCTAAACAGTGCTATTAGTCTGGTGTTACCAATTTCACTCTCATTTGTATTGAACTTAACAGAAACACAAAACGGAACTATGAAAAGTTGTGTGCCCTGTTTCTTTTTGGTTCAAAAACCTTTTAGTGCAATACTGTGATACAACACCAGACACACAAGTCACCAAGATACCTTTGTCTTATTTATTTCACATGATACATTCATTCTTCATTATCACATTTTCTAGGTGATGACCAAGGACAATTTCCTCTGCTACAAGCCAGTATTTAATTTTAAAGACAGTGTCCTCTCATCTTGTTGACCTGTATACATTGAACATGAAAATGTTTTAGCCATGAAGACAGTTCTGGTACTAAGTGTTATAGAAATTTTATTTAATATTTTTTCCTAAATACATACTCTCCTCAGACTATTGGTGTGATAAGAAGTACAAAGTTAAATCAGAGGAGGCATGTGTCACTGAAATAGTGAAAGTCTGTAAAGAAATCTTATCAGAACCATTAATTTGAGAAACATGTGGATAGATCCCAATAGTCAAGCAGGATACATCTCCCAAAAATTAAAGACAAAAAAAGATCAAAAGGGAGAACCACTCTTACAAACAGTAAGGCCATGGAACTAATTCCTTTAACATACAAGTCCACATAACGAAAGGAAGGAACAGCTGCCAGCTAATGGCCTGAACTGAAATGTTTAGGGATCGACAGGAGAAGTTCTTCGCTAACCAGAAAACAAAGTAGTCTGGGCTGGGAATTTTATTTTATTTTATTTTTAATTAAAATATAGGTCTCTATCTGTGTGGGACTCTATGCTTTAAACTTTACTCCGTAAGCCAATTCTTGCACCTATGGTTACATACCTCTGAGTTTAAAAGAAAACTGCTTTTAAATTGCCAGCCCCCTGGAGCTTAAGGAAAGGCTTCCTTGGTGCTTCATTTTGCTGGAGCTTCCACAGTGACAAGCAGAAATATCAGGACTGCAGTTGCAGTCAGAGACTGGGTATTTCATGTTTATTTTTCTGCTTGGAACAAGGAGCTGGGGGAGGTGACAGAAGACGGCCTGGTAGAAGGCTGGCCAAGTGCATACAGTCCCAAAATGCCTTCTCAGGGGACTGCTGCCTCTGGGACAGAAAATGCAGCACCTGGCCAGAGATGCTCACAAAAACACCACAGCAGAAAGAATGCTGTTGTCTTTTGAGGAAAATGGACTTCGCTTAAACCCTGCTTAAATTTAGGCTAATGAATTATCCTTCCCAGCCAAACGAAGAGCCAGGCATCATTATCCTCTCAATGTTAACTTGTACAGGTATAGCACAAAATAAGAAAACACTAAACCTATAAAGCAAGTCCAAATGCGCATTTTTGTTTTAGTAACTACCAACTATAGGAAAGCCTTTCAGTTTCTTAAAAATGTATTGTTTTTTTTGACGAGAAATCCAAAGTAACCATACAGCTGCAGCATGAATCATGCAGGAGCTGAAATGATTACCAGAGCTACAGGTTTCAACAAATGAAAATGCTGAAGTCAAGTCCAGGATATTACAGTATAAATTTTGCTAGCTCAGTAATGTTTTAGCAGTCATGCACTACTGGGAACTAGTGTTTGTTCCCCATCAAAAAGATGATACATCTCGCAGCATACAAAGCATTATCTAACAGCAGTTGGGTTTTCCTGAATCCAGAAGTAAGCTGAGAGAGCAGTTTCTATCAACCTTTGAATTCACAATTTGATGTGAATGTGGCCATTATTTCTAAAAGCTTCTGAGGTCATAACTGAAAAAAAAAAAGAAAACTGGTTATAGAAAAGAAAGGATGCAACAAATACAGTGGAAAAACTGGATTTCTTCCTGCTCCCAGCTGGGACAAAGTTTAGCTTCAGCATCATAACATATCAACAATAACTCACTCTTGCTTTTGGAAAAAGCCTCCTTCATGGTTAAAAAAGGGGATTCTGACTAGGGAGTGTTCCCCAAAGACACCATAGGCCCATTTAATTAATAAAGCAGTCACAAAAAGAACAAAAAGAATTTTTAGGAGATAAAAAAATACCTCTAAAGATTATGTTGTTTCTGGTTAAAACATTTCAATATCATAAGTGTGTGAAAAAACACTGTGATATTCACGAAGTCTTACAGGAAAATCATCTTACTTGCTTTAGTTTCCACCCTATACATGCCTAAGAAACGGTTATCTGGACAGTGTTTTAAAATAGACCCCCAATTGCAGTGATCGCTTTTAAATGGCCTTCGAACCAAGACCACTTTTTAATATCCTTTTTCTCCCTTTTCCACTATAGATAGGTTTCACTGTTTCTTATAAATGGTTAATATCAGATAGTCACACATCCTTCCACTCGTCCCTAGTTTTTGACCACACACGTCACATCTCTTTTTAAACACTAAAACTACAGCATTACTTTAATAACAGAAGTAAATTCTACAGTAAGACAAATGTATGCATTTAGGCAGTAGACCCTAAAGTGCATTTAGAGTTTTATTGGATCCTCATTTGGAAGAACACTTCAACATCATTTCAGCAGTCATACAGAGACATGCACAGAGATAAAGACACAGTAATGAAAACTCATAACTAATGAGATTATTTAGAGATTTTTTGGCAACTTGTTTTCGCTCTCTTACAATAGATACTCCAACCCCAAATACTTTGTAACAGGTATATGTATTTCACAGTGAAGCTGATTTTTCAGTTCTAAACTTTGATAGCAAGTTAAGTGAACAGTGTTAAAATCTTAATAGGACTTGCTTATTGTTGAAAGTTAACCTGGATTAAGGGATAGCAAAAATTTATACTCCAGTATCCATTTCTCAACTATCTCATGCATAGATGTCCTGATTCCTATTCAAATTAAATCTTTTTGAAAGCAGATTTTTGGTAATCAAATTTTAGTTTTGCCTTGGTTGCCAAAAGGCCAAGATTAAGAGACTGGCAGAGGTCAATCAACAGGAGCCTGTTTCCTTCTATTTCCATTATCTCACACGATTTTACTATAAAATTTAATGTTATCACCAAATTAATATCTGTAGACTCTAGCATTACTTTGAACATCAGCTTGCTTTATTTTTGTTTCTATCAAAACAAAGCACAATTCAAAATTTGTATTGGTTTTATGTGGGAAGGGTTTGGTAATGGGGGGGCCACAGGGGTGCCCCTGTGAGAGGAGCCCAGCAGCTGCCCCGTGTCAGAGAGGAGCCAGCTCCAGGCAGCTCCAAAGGGACCCGCTGCTGGCCAGAGCTGGGCCATGAGCGGCGCTGGTTGTGCCTCTGGGAGAGCACGCTGAAGGGAGGGGAAAAACTGCTGCGTGACAGCAGCTGGGAGAGAGGGGTGAGGAAACGTGAGGGAAACGGCCCTGCAGCCACCCAGGGCCATGCAGAAGGAGGGCAGAATCAGCTCAGGAAGGACGGCATCCCCTGGGAGGGACCCCTCGCTGGAGCAGGTGAAGGCAGTGACCACGAAGGAGCGGCGGAGATGCAGCGTTAGGGACTGACCGCAGCCCCCGTTCACCTTGTGCTGCCTGTGGGGAGGAGAAGGTAGAAGAGGGTGAATGGAGGAAGGTGTTTTTAGTTTCCTTGTAGTTTCTCACTGCTCTAATCTGCCAGTGATAGGCAATACATTATATTAATCTCCCTATGCCGAGTCTGTTTTGCCCATGATGACAGTCAGTGAGTTGATCTCCCTGTCCTTTTCTCAACTCTTGAGCCCTTTCCATCGTATTTTCTCCACATTTTTCTTTGAGGAGGGGGAGTGAGAGAGCGGTTGTGGTGGAATTCAGCTGCCCAGCAGGGTAAAACCACCACAACATTAAAAAAGCTATAGCACTATAATGAAGTTGAATGTTGGAAACCATGCCAAAAACAGAAATAGGAGGATGAATTGCCTCTGGAGACATGACTTCCACAAACACCATCTGTCCACATGTGCCTCAAGTCCCCAAATAACTTTTTTAAACTGTTGTTGTCTTTTTTAAAAAGTTTGATGGAACAATCACTTTCTGTTCTTAGTATGTGCCATTTCAGCAATGTTCATGGCTGGCAGAGAAGAAAGACCCAAATTAATGTCCTGTTCCCTGTTACCCTTTCTTCTCCTCCCCTCTGAAAACAGCAATGGCAATCCAAGCCCTGCCTTGAAACACAACCACAAGGTCAGCACATCAAAATCCAGGCATCCGCAACACACTGCTGTTCTCCCAGCTAAACAAGGAAGATGGACAGCCAGGCGGCAACCCGCAGTGGAGGGATAACAAGGGGAGCTGGCAGGACACAGCAGCTGAGACACAGGTTGTAGGACAAAGTCCCAAGAGAAACTAAGTTTTATTTCTCCATTAGCAAAACCATGTGGTGTTATGTTTTGATATAGCGGTATCTTATTGAAGTTTCTTTGTATTTCAGACAGCCACTTAGCAGAGTACATGATTTAAGTCTATAAAACAACACCTTTTCCTGTGAAAATATAACTAAAATTAACGTAATTATTGAAAATATTCTGAGGCCTTTCATCATCATCACCATCAGCAAGCCCATGGTAGATAGCTATAAAGTTTCAATCACATTTATACGTCATGCCTACCCTGACAGTCCAAACAAACAAATCAGAAAACATGTTAAAAGGAGAGACTAAGTCCATTCTGCATATGAGAGAACTGTTAATAACCTTGCCAAAGCCTGTTTTACAATAAGACTTTTTTTTTAATTATTTATTTTAAAGTCTTTGCATGCAGGATGCTATAACAGATGCCTACAGCCGCTGCGAGCTCCACAGACTGCATTGAGGGCAGCCCTCTTGGAACCTGTTTCCAGCTGTTTTTATAATTCAGATTTTCAGACTCACATCAAACTTCCACCCATCTCCATTTCCCTGTTACTGTTTCACATTTCAAGAACATCCCAGCAGTGACTCAAGAATCTTTTCTCTGTGACAGTTGCCACACGTCTTCACTCTCTTCAAATCTCTTTTCTCTTTTTCTCTCCGTTTTTGTCATCTAATAGTTTTATTTATATGACTATATTTAAAGCTGCTAAAACAAAAGTCTTCAGAATACAATTTCCATTTTGATTTTACAAAATGGAGTTACAGCTAGTTGAAAATAGAAGATTGCATATAGCAGGTTTTAGTGCCCATTGGCTTAAATGTAAATCTTGTACCATGCAAGGTCATTTCATTCCAGAGGCAGATTTAAATTTCTATTACAAAGTGTTTCATTTCCTCACCTACTGAAAATGAAGTAGTTCAATCTGATCATCTAAGGACAGTAGGCTTTTAACATATCTGATAACATATTATTTAAACCTGAATGGTTTGAATGCACCACTTTTGTAAGAATGGTACAACATAAGAGATATTTTAGAAGATGCAACAAGTTATAGAGCATTACAAAATGGCTACTGCAGTGCTTTAAAGTCCCCAGACAACCACACTTAGGAAAAAAAGACCTCTCTATAGGAACACTGTTTAGATTAGTAGAAGCCATCCAAAAGCCTACTATTAAA
>VXAA01006688.1:1012882-1024832 GCA_013399115.1 Anseranas semipalmata
AAAAAAAATCTCTGGAAAATTAAATCTAATAGAATAAGGTGTAAAAATAATCATTGGTAAGTCTCTAATTGAGAATTAAATAACCTTAATTTGTATAAGAAATCAGGAAACTAAACTGAATTAAGGACATTCTAATACTTGAGACTTCAAAGAGGTTTAATGCTAGCTAGGTAATCCTCTGCAAATCTTAATTCAGATTAACCTCCTTAAATATCCCTTTTGTTGCCAAACAGCATATGTAGGTGTTTATATTATGTAAAGATTATATATATTATATATATAAAAAAAACTTTTGAGCTTTTTTGAAGCATATTATCATTTGGTTAGAACTGGGTCCCTCCTGCCTCACCCCAGATCCCGCCCCGTATTATTTCAAAGCCTAACAGCTCTTATCGTTCCTGCACTTTTCACATTTCTTTCAGAAAAGAGTTTTCCACAGGTGATTACTCACTTTTTTTAGTCTAGCATTGCACAGTCCTACTAAACTATTAAAAAAATAAAGGATAGCCACATTTTGTCCCTTTTTACCTCAAGTTTTGCTAACAAACACTGACTTTATATATCCTAGCAGATAGAATTCTGCTCCATACCCTGCAGGTTAGATAGATGTACTCACACATTAACTAAAGATACAGATGAAATTTCTGCACTCTCTTGTATTTTATGTTATAAAAATACAAAACATGGTGTCCCATTCAGGTCTGTTTGTGCTTCCAGACATCTTGCAATGACAAATTACAGAACAGAGAATTGGGCTGTGTCATAGGCAGCTCAGGAATCCTACCAGGTGCCATCAACATAGCTACCATGTTAACTGTAGGTCATAACTACTTAGTTTTCCAAAATAAAATGAACAAATATTGATTAGTTTAGGTATAATAATGCCAGGTCACTATTAAGAGATACAAGCATTTGAACCTTGCAAAGTGAAGCTAGGACCATTACAGAAAAGGCATAGTTACAGACAACAGTGTTCTCCTAACACTTTGTCATGAGACCCAAAAAGTCAAAATAAAACCAACACTGGCCTATAGCAGAAGCCTGGACATGAAAGTCTTGTCCAGCTTTATGATTCTAACATTTTTTTCTTTTTTTTCTTTTTTCTTTTTTTAAAAAAATCTACAGTTACCCACACTGGCAAACTAACTACAGTGATGGTTAGAGTATGGGATTCAGAGTGCGAGATTTCAGGGGACCCTTTACCTGACAGATGTTTGGTAGTGGCATGTGAGCCTCACTGGAAGGAAGCCGTGTGCTGTTTTGCCAAGAGAAATCAATTCATCACATTGATCTAGCAAGTATCACTGCCAGCCCTGGCTATGGCGCTGCTGCTGGAGATGTAGAGCGCTGACCCACTAATGCTAACATTAGCGTGCTGCATGGCTGTGCCAGCATCTGCACACAAAATTCATACTCCATGGCTGCTTGGACCAGCCAAAACTATTTGGGACATATTCTATTAGAGCTGATATTGCTTTTGCTCCAACAAGCAGTAACTCTACTGAGACTGGCTAATTCAATTTTGCCCATCTTATCAGATTTCTTTTTAATGAAACTGAACAATAGTTTCATTTGTTGTGTTATTAGTTTTCCCAGTGGTAGCAGCAAGACTAACTCTGTTGAAAGCTGAACAAGTGTTGTGCCAGTGTTGACTCTTTATCATCACTATATGCCAGCTTCATATTGCAAAGTTGCCCTAGTCCATTTGTTTTTGTTTTTTTCCCCATCTGTGGGGATTCATAGCTTGGAGGTCATCTTCCTGCTCCATCTACTTTGTGGATTAGCATGTATATGTATCTAAATACCATGTCCCTGAAGAGATTTGAAATGATCTGGGACATCACAGAGATTGGGAGGTACTTTGGACTGAATGGAGAATGTCCTTTTTTATTTTATTTTATTTATTTATAAGTAGGAGAAGGAAGAGGAATGATCATTTTATATATTCATACTTAGAGTTCTTGTTAAAGAAACGTCTCGTGGCACAGACTATAAAGGTTGTCATCTGAGAGAAAGCATCCAAATGCTACTATTGTGTTTATCAACTTGAAATCATCTTATCAATTAACCTCCAGAGGTGCTCAAAAAAGTTACTATTTCTTCTTCCTGCTGCTTCAGCAGATTTATCACATTACAAAGACCTGCGCTGCATTGTTGTTTGCAGGGCAATTGTATTGAGAAGACAGGTTCATTTGCACGATGCTCACTGAGATTTTTTCTCTCTCTGTCTCTAGAGAAATGTTTTTTTTTGGTCCATATTTAGTGGTGGCAAGAAAAACAGACTGCCAGCCTCTGCATAGTAAACCCTATAGCACATTTATTCAGAGAAATGGCCCAGAATACATAAAACAAGCCTTTTGCCTTATCTCCCAGAAGTCTCCTCATTTGTGTTCGCCAGAGGCCCTGATTCTAAACAAAAGAGGCAAGTCTCCTGCAGAACTCCTTGTCAGGACATCTACATTGGTAGATCTACACACAATGTTGTCCAAAGCCAGAATGAGCTCAGGTTGGAGAACTCATCTAAGACCCTAGGCTAACTGCTTGCCCAGCATCAGCATTTAATCAAGGATTAAAACCAAGCATTGGAACAACAGCCTCCAGCTTCAAATTTCAGGCAGAACTTGACCTCCTGATTTACTCCTGGCCTTCAGGTACCTCTAGTTCCCATTCTTACCTCCAGATCCTGAACACGATACATGCTTTCAAACCTCATCACCTGCCTCATCACCACTGCCTGGCTTGTCTCATGTAAAACTGTCCCCAACAAAACCATCTGTGGAGACTGTCTTAAGTAGAACTGTTGTTGCCACAGCCAAATACACGCAAGAACCACAGAGGTTATTGAGGGTCAGGTGGAAGATGGATTTTTATACTTGCTGGCAGATTGCCGCTGAAAATCTAGTCAAAAACATTCAGTCCTTACAACACATCCTCCTTGCCCTAAGGTACTGCTGTCAAAGGTATTATGGTAACAAAACACACAGAGACAAAAACAGCATTTCCACCAACTGAGAAAACCTGAAAGCTAGTTAGTGCAAAGATGATTATTTCCTTGGTACTTTTAAAGTCCGCTACTTAACACACAGGGCCAACAAATCTAATGCTGGCACACCGGCCGCCAGCATGTCACAGGGAGGTAGACAAACAACAGTGGTCTAAGGACAAATGGCTAAATAAACCCAATTTTCTTATCCAAACAAAGTAATAAGACACATCTACACTACATGGAAGAGAAAATGATCTGGTTAGGGCTGCCATCGCAGCCACCCAGTCTCCGGTTTCTTTTTGTTGGTGTATTTTTTCAGCAGAACTACGTGCTGGTAACAGCCCCAACATACCCAGAACTGCCACAAGATGAGAGCTGCTTCAGAACCAAACTAGACTGAATTCCATTACACGCAGGATACAAGGAACAAGTAGAAGTAATCAAAGCTGCTTTTAGAGCTCAATGTCTGCTTGTTTTTTTAAAGCATTTACTACAACTTAAATATTCTTGCCCTGCTTAGCAGGGTAAGGCAGAACAAGAGCTGGAGGCCCCCAGCACCAGTACCGCTATGCAGCTGGAGCACCCCGACTGCTGCAGGAGCAACAGGAAACATCTAGCTTCTGAGCTGTCATGGAAATGGCTAGTTCTTAGCATTATCCTTGTGTGCTATGCTTCTTGCCTGCCCCACCGGTATTGCTAAAAGCTACAGGAGTTGTTCTGCAGTATCTTCAGTAATCTGCACTGCCAGATACTGTCCAGCTCAAGTACAGAAACATCATATTTCTTCCACAGAGCAGCAAAGCTCCCCGAGAAATAATTCACTTTAATACTGATTGGAAGTATACCTCTGGCCTCAGAAGGAACACTATTATATAATTTCATCTTAGAGCTGAAATCACCTGTTCCACTTCTTGTTCACCTTATCCAGAATAGTGCTGAGGACTCCAAACTCCCAACGATCGCAGTCACAAAAGCTTTTTTCCTGAGGCATTATTCTACAAATAAACAAACTAAATTATAACAGGAAAACCAAGGCATTCAGCAAATGTTCAGTATTAGAGGTACTTAAATATTTACTCCTGAAGCTAGACTGGAGCTCACAGTGTGCATTTAAAAAAATAATAATTATTTGCATTGTGGTAGCACCTGGGAACCTAGTCACAAATAGGATCCTATTGTATAAACAAAATGCAAAAGGCAGTCTTTGCTCTGAAAAGCTATCACACCTAAAACAACTGTGCAGTAATTTCAACTGCTTGGTATTTCATTTTGAGAGCTGAGCTCCTAGTGTGCAGCTGCACAAGGCAGTAAATATATTCTTACTCTGAGCACCCTGTACGTAAATTAAAAGCACAAGGAGTATGTGCATCACTGGTCAGCTCTTACCTATCATGATTTCTCATTGCTCCTTAGAAGACAGCAAAGCAGAGACCATTTGTAGTGTGCTTTTGGCAAATAAATTGCAGTCATAACTCTGTATCTGTATTTTACATAGAAAAAAAATTTTTAGGGATTTCAAGACTAAATAATTTTTTTTAACCTTTTGTATTCTGAAGATGGTCTGAACTGGTATGTTTTTTGATTAGTTATATCTATTGCAGTATGGGATTTACTTACAAAACAATCTGGGCCACACTGATGATTAACCATTTTTTTTTTTCTCATGGATGAATAATAATCAAAGACTAATATGCTATACCTTCCACACAAGAACATACACAAAGGTAAAACATGAAGGTACTGCTGTCTTTACCTCCTGAAATTGTGCAGGTTTCAGCTTATGCAGGATTAAAGAAAATGCAGATAACAGGTTGAAAATGTAAAAAACTGTCTTACAAAATAAACACCTAGATATGTTTGCACTGTCTTTTCATAATTGTGTAGATAATTTTAAAATATATAATTATAAAAATGTATCCTATCTTCTGTAGTTCTACAGAAACAACGTGCGACCAATAAATCAGAAAGCTGGGTATCTTCTGCTTACTATCTTAGTCTGCCAAACAATTATGCAGTGAAATGTTCTAATTGCACTTTGATTTTAATGTTAAAACCCATTTCCATAATTTCACTGGATCTTTACAACACAGTTTAATATTTGCCAATGAAGCAAATGAGCTGCAAGTAACATTCACAGATGGTTCATGTTTTCCGTTAAGTCTGCAAGCTAAGATTTCCTTTGTTTAAAAAAAAAAAAAAAAGAAAAAAAAAGGAAGGTAAATGCTCTGGAAAAACACCATGAACTGAGGGCTTACCCAAATCACTAAGTGGCATCCTGACTGCCTCTCAACACCTCCAAGCAAATGAGAGCTCCATCAACAAAGAGTTTTCTTGGAGGGGGAAGTAAGGAGTAAGTAAGGAGTTTTGTAATGAACACATGCTACTTTCTAAATCAGAAGTCTGGGATGCAGTTAAAATTAGGCTAAGAAAATTCTTCTGGATTATGTTTAGATTTAATGAACCAGAACACTTCAGACTAACCTGGTAAGGAAAAGACAAAGCTGGTTTCTCCTACACCCATACTTTCTCAGTTTCTCCTGAGATCTGCTTAAGATTAGGGAAGAAGTTCTCCTAGGATTTTGTCTGTTTCGTTTTTTTTTTTTTTTTTTTTTTTTTTTTAAAAACAATTAGTTATGTCAGCATAAATCCAGACTTGTCAGCTCAGGAATACTGTAAAAGTGATATCTCATTGTTAAAATAAGCAACCCATTAAACAGATTTTTCAAAGAAAAATATCTGCCTTCTCTTTCTCAAACTCATTTCTATTACACTTTCTTTTCTATTATTATTATTTATACAGCAAGGTTTCAGTATTTGAAATGACATCATTCTGACATACTAACCAGTTTAAATTATATTGACCCAGTGTTTCCAAAGCAGCTATTGATTGATCACACTATGAATTGAGAAGAAAAGGAGAAGAAAGGTCAAAGCAATGATGATCTTAAAGCTCTATGTTCTTCCAGTATCTACCCTATATGGGAATGTAATCTCTGGCCCCTAGTTCATAGTGCTATTAGAAAGCAGCAACATACACAGAGATGTGTATACAGCTTTCTAATGCAATAAAGAAAAGCTGAAAAATATTAACAGACCTGTATGTATATTCTGTTAATGCCTTACTGGCAAGAAGTTGAAGTGATCCAATTGTTTTTGACCTGCTCCGTTTCACAGTTTATGCTCCAATATTAACACAACACTGGGAATGAGTGCTTTTTCATTTCAACTTTGTATTGTTCTGCAACTCTAATTTTGACCTAAATATTAAAAAAAAAAAAAAAAAAAAAAAAAAAAAAAAAAAAGTGTGGGGAAGGAGGGCAGAGGATCTGCATGCATAGCTTTTAGGGAAGAGCAGGACAGAGTCCTTTTGCCAAACAAAAAGTGCTGAACTTCCACATTTCAATAGTGTGGAGGATCTGGCCTTCTGCTGTGGGACTCTGAAGCTATCCTTTAGAAAGCCATTCTTCTCAATAGCTCGTTCACTTTGAAGTAATGGCTATATACAAGCAGAACTAACAGTTCTGCATCACGGAACATTTAAGCTGTAGTATAACAAGCAAGAACATCATGATGGTTGTTTACCACTAATGCAAACTGCTGTTGAAGTACTATACTTCTGATCCCTCACTTGGGTTGGATAAGTGCCCTAAACATTCAATTGAAGTTACTGGTCACAGTCAACAACTAAGCTTCTTCACACAAAATTGAAACCTTTTTTTCATTTGATAATGCCCCAATTTTACACTAGAAGTGTATAGAAGTGATGGTATTTTTCAAAAATATTTATGTTTAAAGCTGTCACTGACATATTAAGCAAAAGAAAGAAAAGAGAATCTAACTGATTCTCTGATCACAGGAAGTAATATTTTCAAAAGATCCAGTTTAAGCTTTTCCATCTAGTAAGGCACGAGGTAAATACATACATACATACATATGTATATATATATATATTCTTTTCTGTTTATTAAAGTATGATCTCATACTTCAGCTTTTCTTCCCCATTCAGGGATGCAAAACGTATTTTTTTCATTCTACCCAGCAATCTTTTCACAAAAGATGTACAACAATGGTATTCAAAAGCCTTTCTCTTCTGTCTGACATGACAGAAATCAGTAGCTGGGATGTACACCAAGATATACAGCTCTTGTTCATTACAAGGGCTGTGAAAAACAAAACAAAACAAAACAAAACAAAACAAAACCCACAACCCATTTAGTTTTCACAGTGCTCTTATTTATCTTCAGAATTCAGATTTAACTGAGGTACCAGTATAAGCTCACTTGCAATCTTTGGTTGCTGAGGATAAAATCATCCATGCTCACAAGGCTTTAGTTGTACAATAGTGACCATGATTTCATTTCAATAGTGAAAATCTCACTTATGCAGAAAGTGAATTCGAAGCCTGTTGCTCTAGTTTAGCTTCATTTTATCCTGTTTAGATCCAAATATTCCATTGTTGTATTTCAGTTCAGTGCTTCCAGACAGAAATAGGTAACTTCTACTGCAAGAACACACACGTGTGCACACGAGCATTTCTGAGGCTTCTGGAATGTGCAAGCTCCCAGTTTTTGCATAGCAAATCTAATTCTGGGGGTGCCTCAGAACTGGGCAGCACATGAGCAGCATGTTTAGCCAATACATCTTGGAAGTAAATGTACTGAGTAGATGCGTGTGTTTTGTGAAAGGGCCAGGCTCAGAACAAATAATGTATCTTAATAGCACAACACTCCTAACCTGGTTCCTGTACATTTAGAAATCTTGCACATGTTAAAGTACCTAAAATTCACCCTACCAATGTTTCTGGAAGAAGAGGTGGCCATAGACCCTCAGACATGGATATTCTTAACCCCAGGCACAGTAGAGATTCTGCACAGTTCTTCTCCACTTATTTTAGTGTCTGTGCAAATACTCTTTACCCTCAAATGAAACATGTGCAATGAAACCACAAAACCTTGTTAAGAGGTGCTGGTTGCTTGCACCACTTCAGACAGTTGAAAATCATAGCAACTCAGAAATTACCTGTTTTTATTTCTAAACACAGTATGAAGAACTCTGAAGACACACTACCTGATGATCCTATAGTCTGCTCCTGAACCATCATTAAGGCACAGTAGCTTAGAGGCTTATTTTCATATGCTCATCGTTCTATCTGAATATGAGGTACTTATACTGTGATGGCTTACATTGAGAATATATATTTGTGCAATTGTATCATATTTCCCACCCACACTTCCCGTGTCTGTTGCCTCTGAGCAATGATCATCTTCCATCTAGAGAAAAAGAGAGGCCTGGATTAGTGAACACCAGTGAGGGACATTATGATCGTTCCTCAAGCACATCTATGGCCAGATCATTCAGCCTGTAGTCAAATGTTTCTGTAGGAAATGACTTTGTTACAATATTTCTTCTATTTCTGCAGTTAGCATTATTTTCAGTAAGATTGGTGACTAGTTATCACACAAGAGACACCAACATTACAGGACAAACCCCAACAACTACATCTGAATAATAAGAGAAATTAAAAGCCACTCAAATACAAACAGAACCAGCAGTTGGGCAGTTTGGAGGAAATTTTCAAACTTTTTTCCAATCAAGGCGTGTGTGTATCTGCACGTGCATGTTCCCTTTTTCTTGGGAGTGACTGCAGTAGCTGCTCTAGGGGTGTTTTCTTTGCAAGCTTGTACTTCTGTTGCTGGTTACAAATAAGGAGATTTTTCTCCTAATGCATGGACTCGGCTCACCTTCCGTAATGCCTCCTCCTCCCCCTGAGTTCACAGCTTTTTGGTTTTGAACTCGCTGCCCTCTTAAACAACTTTAGTAGAGTCTGCTTAATTGGCACCTCCCAGCAAAAGCAGAAGAAGCCAATTAAGTGTTTGTACTCCAGTTTATATGGGTTCTTGTGCCAAACTATCAACTTATGTTTCTAATCAAGTACCATGGAAGTGATGAATCTTCAACTGACAGTCCCTACAGCCAGAGGAGGTTTTTTGCAATGATACTTGTTCACATCTGCTTAATGAGTCTGCATCACAAATAGGCAGAGTACAAGTTACTAACTCATTAAAACTACTTGGGTATAGCACTATTTTAATAACACATATATTGCAAAAGACAGACGAAGTTTTGTATTGACTGACTGTCATGGCAGCTCTGGTGTACTGCTAGGAAGTGACCTGAATGAACAACAAAACCTCTTTACAGAAGTTGATCCAAACAGAGATCCTTCGTCAAGGACTCCTGACTGGCCACTCCATGCAATGAAGCTGCATGAGGAACAGGTATCGCACATCCCTCAAATCCAGTTTCAATCCTGGAGAAAAGTTTGCTTTGTGCCCTGTGCTCCTCAGCTCTGCTTCTGACAGCTATGCTGCAGCATTATCCTTTGTTGTCTGTTAACCATGTGTAAGCAGACTACCTATTTTTAAGACTGAAAATTGTATTAGTGGCTTCATACACCTTTTCTCCAAGTATTCTTAGAAATTCACACACAATGTTTGCATTTATCTTTTAATATAAGCCTTACATGCTGTTACTGTTAGTTAAAGTCCTTAAAACCCAACAATCTTCAATTACTATATCTTTCTCACCCAAGCATCTTGTCTACCTCTTGCCAGTATTAACCTTCAACTGTCTATAGGCTTCCTGCTCCCTGTCTCACAGCCCTTTGCCCTCTTTCTCCAGATGTGCTGTACTATTTCACGATACCCACTCTTCCCAAAGTGCTCCCACAGCCACTGTGGAGCTCCCTCTGTGGCAGGTTGACCTCAACCAGCTGCCAGCTGCCCACCCAGTGGCTCCCAGTGCCCCTCTGCAACAGGATGGGGCTGGGGGTGTGTGGAAAGAACTCGCCTTAGCAGTGGGCTTGGGCAGCATCACATATCCACTTCAGCTTTTGTAGTCAGGAATGACTAACCAGTTACAGTAAGAGGCTTTTCACCTGCCTCTACAAGAAAAGAAGTTGAAGTAGGATGACCATGGGTTTGTTTGCATTGGGTAACACTCACTTATGCCATTTTCCTTGAGAAGCAAATCTCTACAGAGCCAAAAAACTTTTCCCCCTCAAAATAAGAAATGCAGTCTGCCTTCCAGCTTCCTCACAGCTGAGAAATGACCTTGCACCAGCAGCACTGTTCATGGAAGCAGAAACACCGCAGCACCAGTAAAGCCTCTTGTTAATGCCTGGTTCCTCACAAGCAGCTTTGCTCTATTTGGACACACGCTCTGAAAAATGCCTGGGACTTGAAAAACAAGTGTACCTATTTTCAGGTTTTTAGCTTACTACCTGGGCGAGAGCAAAATGACCACCGCTTTCAGAGGAAAAAGTCAAAATAAACACCAGGAAACGGAGAAAATACAAGACTTCTTGAAAAACGTCTATTTTGTATTTTAAAATAGTTGCAAAAGTTAAGTTTTGCATGTAGCATAAGCCTAATTCCAGTATAAGAGAGCATCCAGATATTTCAATTAATATAATTACAAGTGTATTCTTTGAGCTGAACTTGGCAGGTGAAGGAATTCTCTGATTTACTGTCTCCATAAAATAAAATAAATAAATGAAGGCAGCACATTCTGTCTGAGTGATAGTCTGTCACTACAAACATTTTAGGTTATTTTAAGTGCACTTGCACTTTACATAAATATACGTCAGTATTTCTATCACATAACTAAAAAGCACGCATAGCATGTGGGATGCACTGTAACAAACCTTGTATGTAGAACAGCTCCTTGAGTACTAGAGACTTGGCTGAAGAGATTTTGAGTTTCAAGGAATATTCTTTTCTATAAACCAGCTGTAGGAAAACCAGCAAGACCTCACTCTATTTTAGGAGGCTCGGCCATGATTTATGCCAGTGCTGGATGGGAAGACTAGTTTAAATTTTCTTCATTTGTAAATTTCATTTTAGGTCTTCCTATAAGGAAAGACAGATTTACCTTTTATCTTGGAAGTAGGCAAAGGACAGCTCTTACAGATGCTTCTTTATGGTGTAAGTGCAGTAGATAGAGGGAACACCTGTTATTTTTTGTAGTTTCCCTGGTGCAAATGGATCTGGCAAGAGCTGAATTGGGAAAATGTAGCAACATTCAAGGAGGCAAATACAAGCTTGCTTTTCCTGTGCTACAAAAACAAAACTCTTTTTCTTTTCTTTTTTTTTTTTTCCCCCAAGAGTTACCATTGAATATTCTAACATTTTATAAATACATATGCCACTGAGGTAAGTTGGTATAGGAGAGAAACATGTACCACAGTTGATGACTGTGTTGAAGAGGATACCACAGGCCTAATCCTGCTGCTTTTCCAACAGCATAATTACCTTGTTTTCTAACATTGTGCAAAGCTGTCTCAGCCCAGGCAATAGAGGAGCTTCTCCACTTATTTCCCACAAGAAGAAAGAGAAACCGTAGCCTGCAAATTTGATTTAAAAATAAAAAATAAAGATGTTTTGGTACTTTTAAATGGGGTTAGTTTAAAGGGCTTGTACTTAATGAAGTCAGTAGTGTAGAGGCTAAATTGCCCTCATTGACAAATAAAAATTTCAGGCGTACTGGGCTGAATGCACTTCTAATCTGAAGTTAATGGCTAAAGAACACCAGATTTGTTCAGGCAGGAGAGCACCTAGAAATGCCAGGTACTATAGGCACGAGCCAAAGAATCACAGCTAAATAGCACAGAACCTCTGTTCAGCAGACTCACGTTGGAGTCGGGACTCGCGTGCAGCCGGGGTGGGAGGGAGGGAGAGGCCAGCACCTGCGCTGGAGATGAGTGAGAAGTGGTGCCAACCTCACGTCGAGAAACTTTGTTACTTATCAGTCTGGGTATTAAAAATAGCTTAGGCTAGCCAAGAAGAACCGTTGAATCCGAATTCTTACTAAATTAGGTACGTAAAAAGTACAGGGAAAGCAACATGACCGGAGACCCAGTTTCAAGCCTCTGATTCCCCTATACTCCCCCCCCCCCCCCCTTTT
>VXAA01006688.1:1024932-1039932 GCA_013399115.1 Anseranas semipalmata
TTTTTATTTCTTCATATTTCAAGCACTTAATTAATCTATACAGAAGTTTTAATACAATATAGTTGATTAACGCCAGTAATTTCAGTGCCTTTCTAATGCAACAAATCTCTTCTGAGAAATATTCCTAGTTAATTATCTGTGTCATTTTTTTAAAGTTTGCCTTCTAACTAATTTTAGTGGAAATATCAATAAATTCTTCATTATACTTATTATAGCAAGGACTGAATGGGATTTTAGATGTTATGATTTTAGCATAATAAAGACCTGCAGCACTCAAAACACACTGTTCTCTCTTGGAGCTCTCCTTTGAAGTTTTGGAATTAAGGGTAGCTTAAAAAAAAAAAAATGGGGAGAAGGAGAGGTTTTCTGTTGTTTCACTTTAAAGCTAAGCTGAATGCCACTGGCAAACAGCTGGGGTGCTGGTCCATGTCGCCTCCATTCACACCTCTGCAACACCTCCTGCCTCTCCCCAGCCCTCTTGTCCCATTGCTCATTTCTGTCCTTGCACCGAAGCTTCACTCCCCACTAACACCAGTACCATCCTTTGGAGGCTGAACTGTAAACCTCTGGCACCAAGAGGATGGAGATGAGAAGAACCCACCCCTTCTATGGGTGAGCACTCTGACATTTGTCTGTGGGCTTGTTGCCCCATCGTTAACATCTCCTCTCTTTTTTCCTGCTTCACACGCAGGCATATATTTGCCGCATCCCATCTTACTACCCAGAGGAAGGCTCGTTTCTCCTGTGTGCCCTGTCCAGCTGAGGCTCCCTGCTGTGCCCATGCCAGCTGAGGGCTATATCACACACACCATCCCAAAGCTTTTCAACTAGGGATTAAAAATCGGGCCCACTGGTGCCCGCTCAGCAGTGCCGAGCCCTGGAGAATGCTCTGCAGCACAGATGTAGCCTGACTAAAGAGGTTATCTCCATAGCTGGCAGACAGGTACATTCCAATGGCAGGACTAGCTACCAAACTTGCTGCAAAGGTGGCAGATGCCAGGCCACAGGCTGTAATCATTTCACATTCTTGTGTTACATAGGCAAATACTACAGAAAAGGTAACAGAAAAGATTCTAGATACCAAAAATCATAGTGAAATACTACCATGAACTTATTCTCAATAACTGAATTGGGGCACAGGTGAAGCAAACTATAAGAAGAAGAAAAAACTTTCTTCCCCATGCATCTGATAGAGCACCTATTAGTGGAGCACTGAGAAAGGACAACAACAACAACAACAAAAAACTTTAACATCTTGAATAAGACCATTCATTAAAAACATATTATGGGAAAACATTTGATGTAAAACTGTTATCCTTGCAGTTGTCAAGAGGTCCCAGGAAAAGAATTCTAGGAATATGACCAACACAGCATAGCAACAGAGTAAATGCTTGGCCCACCAATACCTTGTTGTGTACCACTGCCGCCTCCTTCTCCTTTTCCTTTCCCTCCTAGGTTGGGGCTGGTAGCAGCCCCAGGCTCCTTTCACTCCCACATCCTCTACTCTGCTCCTGTTTAAGAAGTGCTGGTTTTTGTTGTTGTTGTTTTCTATGGGTGGCTCCAACTACTGGCACCAGCTGCATCCTGTTGGTGTGGACACCTGGTTCAGGTTTGGCTGACTGACACCTCCCTTGCTGGCACTCAGAAGCTCAGAGCCAAAACACTGAACAGCACTACATCTAAGCATAGAATTAATTCACAAGGGAATTGTACGTTCTACGTGTGCATGGGAATAGGCCCGATATCTTGTCCAGTGTTTTGACTTAATTTATGTGATCCTATGTTAAGCAAACCGCATCGGAAGCCGAGGGTAAGCTGGGCTTGATCTTGGGTTCAGAAGGTGTCAGGAATTTCCGACAAACTGACAGCACACTATGCTTATGCAGAGGCATGCGCAGGCACAGCTGTGTGGCAAATGTATCTGTGGTGGCTGATGTGAATATATACCATCATCACATAAATTATGTATTTCTTGTCATGTAAAATACTAAGCATATTTATGTATTTTTCTTTACTTCTTTTTCACTTTACTGGACATAGAGTGATATATTTCCCATCATTATGTTAGACTTCGAATGAAGGCAAGTTCCTTGTTCAGGGTGAGGGTTTGTGGTTTTTGGTTTTTTTTAATTGCTACTTTTAAATTCTAGTGAAACAACAAGTAAACAAATAAAAAATTCATTAGAGAGAGGCAGCTCAACTTAGATGAAAGTTTTACAGCACATAGCTCTGCTTTCAAAAGCAGAAAATCCAGTCACCGGGTCATTAGCACAGCATGTAGCACCACAGAAATGAGGAACATTAGAACTTGTGTCGTTTGCAAGATTTACTAATATTTCAGTGTCTTAACAACAACGTTTCAGCCTGAAAGCTTCCCAAAAGGCATTTAAACATTTAAAATACCAGATCCAAATAGCTATGAATGCATTTACTCATTACAAGCATATTTAAAACAATGCATTTGGGCTGGATTGTGACAACTTTGGGGCTACTGTGGAAAGGCAGGGGGAGGGCATGAAGAATATTCTTTTCTTATTTCACCCCTTTGCAAGGGCAGCCAGAGCATGTCTGCTCTTGAGCATGTGTGGAACGACCGCTGCAATGCAAGAGGTGCTCGTGGGAGTAGTTGTATGTACAGATTACGTTTTAGTGTTTGGCTGTGAAGATTCCCCTGAAGAAGCTAACGCTGATTATGATCCTAGCTTGATAGCTTTGCTTCTTTGAACATGTCAAGTTAATTTCATGCTGAATAAGGAGAAAACTTATGCCTGTCACAGTGCTATATATCAGTCAGGGGCCAATAACAAAGGCCTTAAAACCAGACTGACTAGGTTTGCGACATGTCTTGGCTACAAAAAGTGAAATGCTGCTGCCTTTGTGATTTTTACAGCACAAATGAACTTTCCTTTGGAAGAGAAGGTAGCTAAGGAGGGGTACACATTATCATTTAAAATGACTTTGTAGTATGCTTTTCAGCATAGGCTGGAGGCACCCTCTGGAAAGAATGGCTCTACAAGTGTGTTGGTGGGCTGCTTCTCTGCATGTACATCCCCCTTCCCCAGCTCTTTCTTGAAACAGAGCTGTTGTACTTAGTCAACATAGTATTACTGAGAGAGCATCAATCTTTGGGGGTTTTCATTGGTCTCTCATTTGTTTGGTTGCTTTCCTCCCCCAACTCCAGACTTTGCTATGCTTAAATCTTTACTTGCTGTTTGATCATCTCAAGATCCCTTATTTTAATATTAGGAATAGTAAAAAGAGTCTTTAAAAGAAAAACCAACAACAACAACGAAAAAACCCCACAGAGTTGTTATTTAAGCAAACTGCTTCTCCTGGATCAAATATAAAATAAGACGTCAGAAAATTTTCATAAGGTGCACTGTAGGAATGCAATTGATACTGAAAACAGTGCAATCACAGTTGCTAACTTTCAGTAGTAAACTTTTAAACTTTAGTAATATTTCCATTAAATACATCTTAGTTACAAGCAGCTCCACATAAAAGGGGGAGGCCCAGAGCTTTTGCAAATGCCCATCATTAGGAAATTTTCCAAACTTCTGCAAGGCCCATCTTGAGGCTTTTTCAGTTTTAAGTTAAGCTTTCTGAAAGACAGATGGTCAGTTGAGAATGAGGACATCGCACTGAACAATTGATAACAAAAAGTCTTCCATTATTGTTTTCTATTACTTTTTAGGACACATCTCTTTCATTTTTATGAAAGGAAGGAGTGTCCTATGGGCATTTTACAAGCTACTGGTGATTTTTCTGTTTAGGTGGATATAATTAGAAGTGGCTTGAAGGGCAAAGCCTCTAAACCTCTCGCCAAGACTTCCAATTTCATCTGGCTTAAGTCTTTGTAATTTTTTCTCCACATTAGCAACAAACTCACAGCAGAGTTGTTTTGCTTCTTTTGCAGTTGAGATTCTAGAAAAGCTTGGTTTTCAACTACCCTTAAATAACTTATCTAGGTTGGATTACTATACAAAATGTTCAAAGAAAGCATAAGCACTAAAAAAAAAAACATGATTTGTGCTGCGTATATGGAATAATGACACTTAGCTGGAGAAAGGTCTGCGTTCTGTTTTCTTCAAGGTCAAATTTATCTTTGAAGGCTTAAAAAGAATTCCGGTATGCAGAAATCAGGGAGAACAGCTTGAGTCACCCTCAGCTCCCAACTCCTCAGAAGGCCTGATGAAAGACCAGCACCAGTGATAGGAAAGGAATAGCTTTAATCCCACTGGACTGAACTATGGCATATTAATTTACCAGGACAGACTGCAATGAATTGCTGTGGTGCTTTTCCATGTTTTAGCAGTTGTCTTTGTGGCCTTAGACAGCACAAAGGTATCAGAATGTACCTAAAGCCCTGCAGGTACACAGCCTGTGCCTGCATATTGCATCACTAAGCAAGTGACTATCACTAATCAGTGCTGTAAGACGTAACTGATGACTTGGAACTCCTTTTTCAGGAAACCCATGGTGATGTCTTAATAATCCTGAGATGGTTGCATTTGCATGTTTTACGTTATGTATTTATTCTTTGATCGTGTTAGACATTCAACACACAACTGTTCTCCTTAAGATTTGATCCATCAGCCAGAAACTGCAGCTCAGCTCTTAGTGCAGGTCACCAGTCCAACCCAAGGGACAGCTGGAGAAGTTCTGGGCGGGCTTAATTAGTACTAATCTGTAGCTTCCCAAAGCCAACTTGCCATAAAAGCTCAGACTTTCTTCCTGTTGTGTGCCCAGGAGGGGGAGGAGGAGGACAGCTGTGGATTCTCCTGATGTGGTGGGATTTTCAGCCAAAAATTAAATACCTTCAGTGATGTCAAAACTTTTTTTTTTTTTCCTAACAATGAAACTACATCTTGTTAGTTCTATGGCTGCTTATGTCAAAATATAGCTAGCCTACGACACATGAAAAATATACATATCTATCCAAAAGCAACTTGTTACTTGGCTCATTCTAAAATGCTGAAATTCCTTCTCCCTAGTCAAAAATGTTTATTTCCATAATTTTGACTAATATATCAATTTGCTTTTAGACATCCATTCTTGGATTTACAGAAAAGAGGTCACCTTAGATGGTCATCTGCTCTGGGAAGAGCCCTGCAAATTATCACAAAAAAATAAAAATAAATATAAAATTTACATGTCTCTTCTCTGATTAAAACACACTATTGATATTGTTGCACGCTTGTACTTACATGAAAAATAATTGAAACTTTTCTCTTTTAATGCTGTCTGGTTTTCTGCAGAATGATCACAAGCACCATAGACTATATCAGTTTTCCTTTCAGCAGCCTTAAAGTTTTATAAAATTCCTTCGTTCTGCTCACTCAGCAACATGCCTTCTGTTGCCTCATTATTAAGTTCCCTCAGCATACCTGCATAACTACCAACACATTTTCTCTTTTTCCTTCCCCCCTACCTCCATTTTAAACTTTAAATGTAATTCTAGCAATGAGTAGGAAGAAAGTAATACTGATTGCTTGGCTAACAGCAGTACACAGATTATTTGGCTAACAGCATAGTGTATCATCTACCTTTTGCAGTACAGCTTCTTGACCACTGAGGAGGAAAAACAAAAGAAAGTTAGTTTAGGAGAAAAAATTATCAAAAGTACTATCAGAGCATCCTTTCACAGCATTCATATGCAGGCAGGAGATATTCAAAGCTACAGTAAGGCTTAGCATTAGAGTTTAATTAGTGCATGAGAGAAAAAAGAAGAGGTAAACTGCTAAAGGAAGGTAACAAAATAAACAGTTGTGTCCTTTAGTCTTTATTATATACAAGGCAATTGTTGCTTCTCAGATAAAAAATTGTTGTTTCTCAGAAAACAATAGAAACAAGAACTGTCGCTTCTCAGAAAACAATAAAGAGAAGCAACATGTAAGGTCTAGAAAATTTCAAGCAAAAATTCTTGTCAGCTGCTTTCATTAACTCAGACACCGACTGCTGCACTGGAAAATGTTATACAAATTTTTAAATCATCACAAATAGGTGAATACAATACTTTTATTTGTAAATATTCTAGCACTCTAACTAATCTTCATATAATACAATTCTTAGAAAATGATCTGGCAATTGGCAAGTTAAGGTCTTAATATCTCAACGAACTAAATTTCAAAAAATTACCTGCTCCTCATTCTCTCTTTTAATCATGAACAAAATGAAGTTTTAGTTTAGGAATGAAATTGGTGGGGATAAGAACTTCCAAATTTGGGAAAAAGTGCAGAAACCTCAAGGTAAAAAAGATCTTAAAAAATCTTGTCTTTTGTTAAAAGTCCAGGCAACCGCAGGCAAACATGTCTGCCAAAGCTGGACCATACCTCTTTAGGTGACTCCAGTTCCTTAAAACCCCGAGTACGTTTTATACAAAATTCCTTGAAAAAACCAGAAAATTCAGAATAAAATATTGCAACCAGTATTTGGGGAATTTCCGCTAATCCTGACTGTAGCTTGCTGTGTGATGAAAAAGTTCTGAAGAGGTCCCGCTGGATTTGGATAGATCAATGATAAACATTTCACTTGACTCAGCTACTTCTGCTGCAGCTGTAATTGATGGTACCTAATTCCTTCTGACCTTCCGTAAGAGCAAGATACTTGATTTCTGCTCCCACAAATCTCCAGTCGTCTTGTGGTAATTCATTTTATGGGGGATCTGTTTCTCAGGGTGTTCCAGTAATGACACACTGTTTTCCTGTCTCCAGCCCCATGGTGGGCTCCAGACAGCTGTAAACTTCTACATAGTGGTGCCAGGATGCAGGCTGACCAAATGAGAAAGAGATGAACAACTCCACGAGAGCACAAATTTACACGTATTTCCATTAATTTGGCATCAGGCAAAAATACTTCTCTATTGACTTACCCTCAAAGCCACTGAGAGTAAAGCTATAAAAGAAGATTATAAAAAAAGTAGGCCATGTTTCTCTGCTTATTCTGTTTCTGTTGCCACTTCTTATTTTCCAGAGATAAAAGACTTCTGACTGGATTCAGAAAGGATGACTGGCACAACACTGTGGTGATGCATGCCTTCCTGTTAATCTCAGTACACGAATTACATCTTCCCCCCACTAGGGGACAAAGTCAGCTGAAGACTGGGGAAAGTGAACAATTTTTATAGCAGGGCCTTATGGTGGGTCATGTTTAAAAAAAAAAAAAAAAAGAAGGGGGGGGGGGGGGGAACAGGGAACATCCATCAGAATCCAGAAACATCCCATAAGAATTTCTCATCTGTACAGCAGAATTTACTGGCTTTGGCAACATGCATATTTCTCTCTCTATTCTCAGGATATGAGAACTGCCAATAAAAGCTGCTTTTCAGTTTCCCAGATAGAACTAGTTTTTCTTCTCTTGCTGGCTTTTTTACCTGAAATAACTTTACTTTCTAACTGTGGAGCAATGGGGCTCCAGATCTTTCTGTGATGAAACTTCAGTCATTTTATCAGCTGAATTTGTAAATTAAGAATGTTGTTATCTCCATGCTATCACTCTTCTGAAATAATAGGAAGTTGGATTGTTGCCCTTCTGGGTGAACAACAGTTGTGTACAAGGAGATGTGAAACAGAGCTTCTATAAGAATAAGGTGAAGATGGCAGAAACATTCAGAGTTGCAAGTGCAACTGCTCACTTCACAAAAAATGTGGCAATTCTGGGGGTGACAAGCTCACACATAGGTGGGTGTATTGCAGCCACAATCTTCCATTTTTTTCTCGAAGACTGCAGAGCTGACATTCTCACCTCTCATTTGAACATTTGACAGATTTTTATATATATATATATACTTCACAAACTTGAATTCCATTTTGATTCCCCTGGTTAAAGCCTAAAGCCTCCACCCTAGTAACAATTTTCTGCTTTCTGTTTTGTAAACCATCTTATGAAGGGGGCAACCCCAGAAAATCCTTATGCTCCATGTTAATTCTGCTGCAAATGGCTTCAGTTGAAGTTCCTGTTAGAAAATTTGTGTGTGGTTATAAGTTTCCAGCCTTAGAAGCTCTTGTTTTGGAGACCTACTCCAAGGCACAGGTTTAAATATTGCCTTAAAATGAAGATCTGTTCTGCTGCCAGTTATCATGAAGATATGAGCAGCAGACTTCTTTCCTACAGCAAAAGTGCAAAAGTGCAAACAGAAGATGCATTTCTCTACTCCTCTTCTGATTCTGATCTCACACTTCTCTAATATTTAAAACTGCAGATTGAAATTACTTGTCTGACAAACAAACAACCAAACCCATTGCTCTACATAATCTACCTAAAGCCTATGTTTCTACAAATGTCAAATCTCGCTCATTTAAAGATATAATAAAGACACTTCCACTTGATTTGGTTTGTCTTCACAATCTGAGAAGATAAATTCTGAGGTCAGTAATGTGTGATATGAGCTGAGCATCACAAGAGAACATATGTGCATTTTGTTTAGACATATGTAAGTTTTTCATCTCTAAACACATATTATATTAGTGGTTGTGGTCAAAGAAAGGGTATTGGGAGCACATCAATGGACTCCGGTGCTGGTGATCAGCAGCTGAGTAACAGGCCACAGTCAGACCACAGGGAGTAGCAGCTGCAGGCTACTACACTACCTTCTCCTACAGAACTTGCCATAATGATCTAGGTGAGTTTTTCAGTCTGCTAAGTTAATGTAAAAAAAACTTTAAGTTAAATATATTCGGAATATAAATATATTCTGAATATATACCTCAGAAGGGGTTGGGTTTCTCTTCTCAAGTAACAGTAAACAAACAAAAAATCCCTGTTCAGCTTACTTCTCAGGCCTGCCCTAAGTTAGAACAAGTATAAACACACAAAATGTACAAATCTGCACACCCAGAACATTGTTTTCAATACAAGGTTTCATGTAGCATTGAAAAAATATATCTTTATATAAGATTTTAGAATCTAAGGATGCTGAGCAAATGCAAAACTGAGCCCACATAGACACAGAAGATTTTGCATTTGGTTAAGACCCCCATTAAGGTCTTGTTATATGAATTGCTGCAACACAAGCACAGATCTTTTCAGCAACACATTAAATAATAATTTCTTTTGAGTATCATCTGTGTTTTTTTGTGAGCTGATTATACAGAAAGCTGAACTGTGGAGTCATGCCAAATAAAATTTGACCTAATGAGACATTAGAAAAAGAAGATAAAAACAAAAGCAAACAAAGCATGTGTAAGTGTGTAAGTTAAATCTAACCATGCCTTGCTATAATTTTGCAATAGCCTGCAGTGTATACATTCCAAGCCTCCTACCCAAAACTATGAGGAAGTAAGTGGGCCTGACGTTGATAAGCAAAAGAAATCGTGTTGTATACACTATCCCTAGAAACTTCCTGCATCATTTCTATTTAAATACTAAAGTCAGAGTAAATCCAAAATGAACAATAAAAAGATATTAACATGCTTAAGATCATCTCCAACACTAATAGGATGATTAAAAGAAATATGAAGGAAAGAAGTGGCTTCAATTCTAGGGAAAATTTGCTAGCAGTAAGCTTTACTAGTCTGAGGAACAGCCTCACAACGCACATGTTGCGAGACCATAGTACTTTGCACACCTTGGGTGGCATGCTAAACCATGTGTGAGATCTACAGCCTCATACAGGGATATCTCACATACAGACACCAATTCTACAATGGAAGGACATTGGGTCAGATGACCTAAGAGAATTACATAAATTTCAGTGTTGACACCATTAATTAGCACAAGGAAGGAAAATAAAATGGATGTATCATATAAACTTGTCTAGCTGTTATTCTTCACAGGAGTCCACTTCAATATAAATTAGCAGTAAGTTCATGGTAATGTTACAAAAAGCAATTAAAAAAATTATCTGTGGAAATGTCTTAGGGATGGTTTGGCAAGCAACTGAAGCCCAGATCATATCCCTTAGATACATGTTCAAAGAGGAATCTGCATTCATGTACTTTTCACCTTCTGTGCACTAGGAGCTCCACAGATCAGTTTGTGTTACTTATGGCCTAGTGCAGTCTCCCATGATCTGGGTATACTTGCATGAGCTAAGTAGCGACCGGCACAAGAGGGATACAAGTAGCTGTACCAAAGACTGGGACAGGAGGGAGTCATGTTATATCAGTGTCAATATTGAAATTTACATTCAAAAATTTGGTACCTGCTGTCTTTTCCCTGTTGTGGCAGGCATCTACCAATGGCTATAAAATCAGACAAAAAGAGAAATATCAAGTACTGGACTACAGAAATGGGGTTTTGTGAGAATGATCCTTGATGCTTCCTTTTAATTTATGAGACAATATGCTAATTTGTTACTGCAATCCCTTTCCACCACTAACTTCTCATTGATATGCAATAACCTCCTTTTGTTAGAACGCAACAACAACAACAAATTAGGTTAAGCTGCATCTCCCACTGTTGGTCTTGAAACTTTGCAGCATTTCTCAAACCACCCATGCACATGACAATGTTCAAAAACATCCTTGATCTTTTTTATTCAGGAATTACTCCTGAATAAATCAGGAACTACTTTTAGATGAAGACTTTTGCCCTAAATTACATTTGTGCAACTTGTTATTACATTTTACATGAAGTATCAGAGAGGATCATAAGAAATGGGAGGGCACCTACTGTAGTATCTATTTCCCATAGAAGCCATCAGGGCAAGTTTATTAGCCCATTGTGGTTGCAAATAATGAATTCAATTTAATATTTGGGGTTACCTGGGGTTTAAATTGGTACTGATCTTAGTCTAATATTTCCAATTTCAAAAATTGAAACACATTACTATATGACTTTGCCAGCATGCAAAATGTTAATCTTGATAGATTACATTAATCTTTATAGAGAGCACTTTTTGCTCCACTTACATTTCAGGATCTTAACTCCTCAGCATAAGGATGCTTTAGCTCTTTATACTGAGAACACTGCACATTTATTTTAATTGGATAACTGAGCTTTTCTGCTTACTGAGCTGTCTGCCTGACATTTGTGAAATGCAGCTTTTTTTCCCTGAACATAACCTAGCTGTTCATTTTTATAAAGCCTGTCACCCAAAATGCAGAATCTCATCCTTAATTAGTTGTCATATTTGTTTAGATGTTATACATCATCCATTGGTCTGAACTGTTTGGTTTAGTGTCCTTTCATAATGTCCACTAAATGATTATTTTTGCATTCACTTATGTTTTATTTAACAGTTTTCTGATTTACTGAACTCCTGACTTACGGGTCTTTCGCTAAGCAATGGAATCATCTAATTGGTTAGGCATGCAGGTTCTCAGTACAATACACGGGCAAATCAAAGCTAACCGAAAGCAAACTAAACCTATCCATAAGCAGTACTGAGAAGCAGACTGGAGTTCTCTAAAGTACCTTCAACACAATGAGCTTTTCTCCAGGTTTGCAACTATAAACCTCTTTTGGAGTCAGGACCCTGCAACAAGTCAACCTGTCTCATGGCAAACAGAACACTTCACTGTCATGTGACCCCTGTTAAGCAAGCAATGGGGTCACCTAAGCATGTTTTCACTCTGTCTGGTGTGGAAGGGGAATGGAGTCCAGGGCAGAGCCCAAACCAACAGACTAATGAAGTGTTTTTTAGCAACAAACTATTTAAGCAAAATGGAAGGTCTTCAACAGAAGAACCGAGAACAACCTTATCCAATATACATATGGCAGCTACATATGGAAAAAACATTTCAAATTCCTATATTAAGTTGAGCCAACAGAAGAGTTTAAAACCACCTCCCACATATATGTGTGAGTGCTTTGAACCCAGTTCCAATGAGCTTGGTGATCACCTCTACCTCCCCTTCCACCCAAACCCTCTTTCTTAGTACCCATATCCAAATTGGGTACTGCAAACCACATAAGCCGAGATCACCAACCTTGAGCACCCTGATAGGACATAAGGTAGGAATCTGAAAAGCTTGACAATATCTACTACAGAGGGAGAAACGACAGCTGAAGAGGAGCTCCTGGCCCTGAACGTTGCCTGGAATGACATTAATGAAATGTCTTCTCTTTGAAAATGGGTAACCCAACTTTCATTGCTTTTCACTGCAACAGTAGTACTGTTGTTGCATAACAGAGGTTACATCCTAGCCATCTAAAGCTAGTGGTGAAATGTTCATGTAATCACATCACTGTTGCAATTACACCGACATTGCATTGGATTCATCCTTTGTGTGGATATAGGGAACATCCCCACATACTTAAAGACAAACCCGCATGAAATAAAAGCCTTTCTTTTCCAATAAAATCGTTGATCTAGAAGTACTTTTAGCCTTTTTTCTCCCCATGCTAACCTCAGTCTTACCACATTAAGAGAAAAAGCTTGATTTCAAGCTAATGATATACTGACAAGCACTACCTAGGCTTTTTCAGATGCTAGTCTGTTCATTGTGCTTTTTATGAAGTGCTGCAAGACAATTCTTGGTATGCAGAGCACTAGGTAAGCGCTGGAGAATCATAAAAGCTGCCAGAAAACAAATTCCCCTTCAGACAAAATCCAAACATCTCCATTGCTATATGAATAAAGTTACATATTGTAAGGACTCAAGTTCTAGTCCAGAAAGACTTGGGATAAAGCTCATGTTATAGTGAGAGATGAAGCTTATGCCCTTTAGCAACAACTGAAGAATTACAATAAACTTTTATAACACTGGTAACAAGACTGTTTTTGATGACACTTTCATAAATTCTTCAAAGACTTCCCAAAATCATTGTCTCCCTTCTGATTTCACCTCCTGCTCAAATCTTGCCTTCAAACTGAAACAAGGTTGTTTTTTATTTTCTTTTTCTTCACTCCCTTCTGCCTACCAAAATGATATTTCAATTCTGCTTTAGGGAAGAAATCATTTGCACAGCCTTTTTTCCCTCATGCATCTGTACTGTAAAACTGTATAAAAAGAAAAAAAAAAATGCAGCAATAGGAACGTGCCAAACTGGCAACAAATCACTTGAGGTAAGAAACAGCAACACAACACAACAGCAGTTCAAACTGAAGACAAATAATGCTTCCAAAGAGTTAAAGAAAATTAAATTCTAGTTTAAAAACTTAATGTTTTGGCCAAATACAAAGCTAATAAACAATGTACGTGCACTTAAAGACAATCAAGGACAGAGTAGTGCAGGACATAGAGGGGCGATTCTGAGATTTCCTAAGACTAGTACATTAGATCTTTGCTGTATGATCTGCTACAATGAAAGCTGCATTAGAATTTTAACTAATTGAGAAAAATACCCTAAAAAGCTTACTTCATTTTCCTTTTTTGATGTTTTTTTTGTTAGTTTGTTTTTGGGTTTTTTTGTTTGTTTGTTTTGGTTACACATAATGCTTTGCTTATTCTTCAGCCAATTGCTCAATAAATATAATTTTTTATTAATTTACCATATGTTGGCTATTTGGCCAAGAAAGGAAGTGTTACTGCATTAAATCATGAATAATGATACTGGACAACAGGCACACGAATCCAATCACACGAATTATACGGTGTTTCAAGTACTGTGTGTGTCCCACTCATGTTTATCTATTCCCATGCTTGCTGGTAAACTGCAGAGTATGCAATATTTAATCCCTTATCTATATGTCTTCTCTTCCCCTGCTAATTTACACTGTAGCAGGAACCCAGGTAGAAGAGCAATACAGTTCTGTTGGCATGCATGTGACATGACTAATGGCACACTAAATACATCAGCCTCATCATGACCGTTTGAGCTGACAGGTAAGCCTAGACCTACAAGTATGTAGCTGTCATTCCTATGGCTTGGACTACAAACCTGGGAGCGACAAGGAGCCTTCCAGAATTGCAGAAATACCACTGTCGGTTTAAGATCAGCAGAGTTATCTTTCCTTCCTTGCCTGTACTTGGAAGCGAACAGAAATAGAAGCTGTCTATGAAAACGACAGCCGAGCAGAAGGCTAGCTACCATCCATCACCAGAGAGAGGTGGTGCAGGGCCCAGGCGAGAGCAGCAGGCACATACTTACCCGTCACCAGCCCTCCCTAGTATCGGCGCTCCCTGAGCAGCCCCTGGCTGAGCAGCTACAGCCACATTTCATCTCAGAGGTCAGATGCAGGTCAGTGGTATTTTTGTGATCCTCTTAGATGAAATGTCCTGTTTAAATGAAGTCCATTTAGAAGACACTTTTTTTTTCCCTACAAACAAAAAATCCTTCTTCATGTATCATGCACTGCTGCCTGAAAAACACATCTAATACTGGATAAAACTTCTCTTTCTGGGGAACAAACATGCAACCCAGTCCCTGTGCTGAATCTCATCACTCTGGCCTCTGACTGAGAAGAAGCAGTGGCCAAGCTTGAGCCAGCTGATGAGGTTATTGCCCGCTACCCCCCAGTACACACACACATACACACACAAATATCTGCGTGCACACCTACACGCGCACATGCACACACGCACAGCCGCCTCGCTCCCTGCCCCGAGCGGGAGGCCAGGCACACGGGGCAGGCACAAACCTCATCGGGCTCCTCTGCTCAGCCAGGCTCCCACCAACGCTTCCAGGCAGTAAAAAAGCTGCGAACCTTTTCAACAGTACATCTGGTTACAAGTACCTTGTGAACAGTATAGATGGTACAACTGTGGATAGCTCTTTGATCAAAACAGTAAAAAGGAAAAGCAAAATGATTTTGAACACCAACGTATTTTTACCTTTTCAGACTAAGCTTTTATTTTGATATTACAAACCATTTTTCGTTATTCACAAATCACGGCTGTGATATAAACACTAATTTCTAAAGACAGATATACACATTTTCTGGGTTTGTAGGTTTTCGTATTCTTTTTCTCTGTTTAGAAGTCACTATATTCCACATATGGTAGTAATAATCTTTTTTTTCATAAGTCATATTATCAGTAGTTATTTATATAAGTGAAAACATTCCCAATATATAGTGTAAAAAAATTTCAAATGCTTTTCTTACATAACTATTTCAGACATACATTTTAAAATGACTACTAGGAGTACTGTAGGACCTTTATAAACAAAATAGTT
>VXAA01006688.1:1044932-1078431 GCA_013399115.1 Anseranas semipalmata
AAACAGATGTAACAACATTTTTATAAACAGATCCAAATCTCTGGACTTGGCCATTCTGAAAAACAGGTGTGTCTGGACCTTCTTGGCAACCACATTCTGGGGTACGTAAGATGAGTAGCTCCTCTCCTTTTCCCTGTCCCAAACTTAAAGGTTTAAAGTGGAATATTTCCAAGGCATTTTAAATGAATATTAAAATGTAAAACTGTTTTGTGGCATCTGTTATCCTCTAATCTTTACAAGTCTAAATCTACATACTGTGTTAAACTTCCAAGGGCAAACTTCCTATTACTTTCAATGGAAATTTTGAACAAATGCAAAGTGTACCTTATCTCACTATCAAGTATTCTATGGCAAAATCTGGATGTTTCACTATAAAGTAAAACCACAGTGGCTGAATGCCTTCAGTTGTACTATCTTGTTTACTCAGTAAATTCAACTTTCTGTTAAGGGATAATACGTTAAAAAGGAATTAGTCTATTGAAGCTATGAAAGTACTACAAGTTCATGAATGTGGGCCCTATTTCTTACTCAAAGCTATGTTTACTTTAGAGTTTAGCAGAGAGGGCCTCATAGCTATTGAAGACATACATGAATATCCAGGGGAAGCAGCGTGTTGGGCACTAATCTTCTACCTTGTGGTCTTAAAACTCAGGAAAATATGCGTAAAAGACTATTTCCTCTTTTGCATCCAATATACTGGTGAGTGAAGGATCAAATTCATAAATAAATTCCATTTAAACAGTTGGTATCCATAAACACCTATCTTTAGAAATTATCCAAGGCAATTAACACCAAAATAACCAGGCAGTTCCCACTTAAAACCAAAAGCAAACAATCAAACAAAACAAAATAAAAAGGGAAGGAAGGAAAAATAGTTCAGATCAGCCTATGCTGGGTAAATGTCACTTAGTGATCCTGTGAGAAAAGAGGAAAGAGTTCTTAATGCAGGTTTGACACTGCCCGCATACTCTGCAGCCTCTTTGGTTGGAAGAACCACAAACTTGGTAACCCTCCACATTGGGACGTAGATATTTAGAATATATTATATTTAAAATGCTTAGCTTTGATAGTAACAATATCAAATTGATATGGGCCCTCTGACATAACAGAATGTCATATTTCTTGTTCATCTCCATTGAAGTAAAAAAGACACCTTAAAAAAAAGACTTTTCCTCTGTATGCCTATACCCATTTTTAAAGTCTGAGAATGCATTTTAAAAATCATTATAATTTTAATTCTCTCAAGAAAAATCTCTTCAGACAGCAAGAAAACATCTAGAAAGGAAAAATAATTAAATTAAAGCTAGACTTGTTTCCAGCTCTATGTTTCCTTCATATCCCCAGTAACATGGAGGATAAATTGCAAGTACTATTATAGATGCTTTAAAGTCATGAATATTATTTTTAAGGCAATGGAAATTGGTACATTTTCAAACACATTGTTTTTTTCTGATTAACTGGTATTACTGTAGTACTGAGCAAGGGCTGTAAGTTTAGATCTGTAAGAATCACATTAATTTTGGTGTAGTGGAAGCCATTAACTACACTAGGACTTATTGTGAGCCTTTTTTTTTTTTTTTTCACTGCTCTGATCCATTTCCTGCTGCAGGGCTGCATTTTGACTCCACACCACATCTTATTCCTACCACATAATCAACTATATAATAGCGCCCCATAAAACTGAGAGCATAGTGGGTCACCCAGGGCAAGGGATTAAGTGGCCAAAATGCAACAGACTCTTCTAAGTAGGAAGGAACAAGCACATAGAGCCCAACGGAGTGCTCAAGCTTTATTAAATCACGTGTACACTTAACCTAACTCATCACTGAAGTGATGTGCAAGTGGTGTAATAAACAGTGGTATAATAAAACATGTTGGTATTAGTACTACATCAATATTTTACAGAAATCTGGATAACAAAGATGGAAAATATGGATAAATAAATATATTAAGCAATTTCCAAAGAAAGAAAAGATGACTGTTTCAACTCAGTATTTTTCATCCTATTGTGTAAACTGTGCTTCTTCCTTAAAACAAAAGGGATGAAGTAATACTACTGTAAAAAATGTGACCTAATGTAATCCCTGCTCCTTAAAAGTAATGTTTCACTGGTACCTTAAGAAAATACTGAAGTTTGTACTGTTATATTAGCATAAAAATGGTATTTCAGAAACAGCAATGCTTGTATACTTGTTAAAATAAGAAACACTCCTAATTCTTTCTTTTCTTTTACAGGATATTGGAATCCCACTTGAATTAATGTGTGCAATGTAAACATAAAATAAAATGTAAGAAGCATTCTTCCAAATCTTTTCTAAAAGAAAATAAAGTATATAAAATGAAATTGCAAAATTCTCTTTCTTGCAACCTCCTACATACACTTGATGCATATAAGCACAACCATGGAAGAACATATTTCCAAAGGGGAGAGAATCCATGCTCAGATATTATCTGGGAAAAATGCATTGAAATTCCTCTGTGATGAATAGACTTTTTCCTCCTCAGGGTGACCTCTACCTTCAGAATATGATGGTTTTATTATGATTAGTAAATTTCATTTCCACAGAGGAAAGGAACAGTGTCAGCTTAAACTTAAAGCAAGTAGGTTTCTTTTTAAATGCTAATTTTTAAACACGCCCTTGCATGACACCAAATTTAGAAGCTCAGAAGGTTAGCAGAATAGATTCTGATTTCCATGCTGAAAATAGCAAGGATTTAAACTATATTGTCGCACTGAACATCAGTAAGCTAGTGCAGTCACATAGTCATTGGTTCATTTATTCACTATTATGCCAGCATGCTTATTTCTCATTAAAATTAGTGGCATTTAAATGCTTTGTGGTGATTTACCCTGGAAATAATCATTCTAGGTAAACAATTTAATAAAATTTAGGACATGCAAATGACAAAGTTTTTTCAATGGATTCATAGTCAAGGTGATTATCTGTACATTTTACAGAATATTAAATCAATGTATCAGTACCAATATGTGCACTTACAAATTCTTTACTCATGAACACAATGCATGAACAATTCTGATGCACCAGTAATGTGAACAAGGTAAGTTTCACCATTTTTCAGTATGTCTAGAACAAGTATTCAGGACATAGCAGGAAAAAAAACCTTATCTTTGCTAGCATTTTGGTTTACTGGCACTGTTTTTTAAGTAGCTAGACCAACAACTTACTGGGAAATATTGAGAAAAAAGTCAGCATTGCAATGCTAACATCTGTAGTGTTGTAGCTGAAAACTATTACCAAAAGCTCAATGTTGAAATCCTCATATGCTCTTCTCTACTCAGGCTATGTCTCAATTTCTTCAATGATTTTCTGTAAAGGGTTTAAAACTGCTTAAATACTATATAAAAGGACAATTTGTTGTCCACTGCACAAAAAGAAAAAGAGAATTAAAAATGGTAATGGATTGTGAGACACTCATTTTAATAGGGCCTTTGAAATTGAATCTCTCCCTTTAAATAATCAGTAATAGGTATTGCTAGAGTCTCTTAAAAATAGGGAAGGTATACCTTTCTCTAATTTTAATTACCATTTTAGGTTTTTTAGTTCTTTGGTACTGTGGCTGTATTTCCATACACATTTAGGACAGACAGTGGAGCTCAGATACTCACTGGAGACATTTGGAAGCTCCTTAATAATATATCTACTATAGGGTTTAATGACAAAATTAATAAGGAAAAATTCACAGTATAGAATAAAAAAGCATAAATATTTTATAGCATAAAATGAGAATTTTAAGAACTTTCTTTTTCTTTTTTATTTTCTTCTTTTTTTTTTCTTATTTTAGGAATTTGATGTGCATATCTTTCTGAACACTATCGTTTTCCCCCATTTCTTAAAGACTAGATATTGCTAAATATCTAATATAATAATAATATCTAATATTATCTAATATCTAATCTAATTATTATCTAATATCTAATATCTAATATTATCTAATATCTAATATAATAATAATATCTAATATCTAGCAATATAGTCTAAAGACTATATTGCTAGAAGAACTATGGAAAATGATGATTCTGTTCTCATATAAAAACAGAAGTGAAAAATTTGATACTACCTCAGCCAGTGGTCAAGTAAAAATTAAAACTGAAAACAATATAACAACCTAACTCTATGATCTAATCCCCTGTTACTCGCCATCTTACAAGCAAAGCATATGTACCCGCTGGGAAGCTCATATTTCTAACTCTTAATAATACTACCCATTTACTATCTTTGATTATAATTGAGCAATCAATTCATAAAATTGCTGCTTCTTCAAACCTATATGTGTCGAGTCTTCAAAAAGAATAAGCTTAAATTTCCCTAATACTAATATTGACACTTACTACTAAATCTTCCAAAAAGGCAACTGAACGAGTCAGCCTTGGCTAGGTATGAGAAGGCAGAATATAATGCAGAGTGGTTTGGTATTCCTGCCCTAACTGTTCAGCTAGGAAATGAGCTCTATTGTGGGATGTGCCTCTTGCTGTTCACAGGTGGCATGGAAAGGGCAATCCAAATCTTTCCTCCATCAGACCTTAATTCAGAATTGCAATCAAATTGTGGAAAAAAGACATGAAGATTTTAGTGAAGTATTGGAAGGAATACAAGGAAAGCAAGTTACCCGGCCTTATCCAGATAAATGATTCCAGTAACTAACCAGCCTGTTTTTACTCCTGGTCACATGACTATTATGATACCAAAACCAGATGACAGCAGCAGCAGGAGCTCTTTTGTATGCACACCAATTATACACCATATTGCTGGGCAGTATTATAACCTCAGCTGGCCATCACTGTGCAGCAGTGGTAGTCCTTTCACTCAAAATTCTTTACAACAGTAGGATGGTATCTGCTTACGGCGTCCAAGGCATGTACAGCCAAATATTTTAATTAGTTTTGGATATTAATACCAAGCAACTTTAGGCATTTCAGTCACCTAAGTGAGCAATGAATCTCTCTAAATATCTCAGAAGAAAATGAGGAAAGGAGTCTGTCCTAAGTTTTTACTTAACACTCAGGAAAATGTTTGAAAATTGCTGATAAAAACACTTTCCAGCCATTTTCCTTGATTGTAAAGGTTAAAAATATTAAAATCCTCTGTGCAAAGTTTTAAATGCACAATGCCAAACATTAAGATCATTCTGCAAGAGAGGAGCATAAAATTCCTTTGCATATTATTTTCCTCTTCCACTAACTGACAACTCTTTACAGATTTGTTATGTTCAGCAGAGAAAGACTCAGGAAGATGTAGTATAGACAGACATAGCACAGTGAAATAGTGAAACTTCAAGATATACTGTGGTGCTGAACTCCCACATATCTTGAAGACCACGCAGGATTTTCTGTTAGCATAGCATTAACATTCCTAGGTTTTCACAGAGTTAAAAAAAAAAAAAATTGAGCACGGTCTATCATATGAATAGGGTGATAATAAAAGATTTCCATGAAGGGATCTTTGTAAATACATTAGTGATAACATTAGAACCAGTCTTTACTTTTTTCTTCCAGTTGGAGCCAGAACAAATTTAAGAAGCCTATTCAGAATTATCTATATGCAGGGAAGAATTTCCAGCTCTTGCCTTTTATTTATGTAGTATCTGAATTTGGCCAGTTAATTATGATGCCCATTGGCATCATTATTGCTAACTGATGGGCAAGCTTTGCAGAAATTCCAGTCATTGATGTTCAGACATGATTTTAATTTTTATTCCTGAATGCCAATCTACAGCTTTTTTTTGAATTTTGTTATATGCTTACAGTCATCCAAAGTTGAGCTGCCATCTTGTTAAACGTTAAAAAAATGTGATTGATATTGGTCAATTTGCAGAAATATAGAAATGCAACAAAGTGCAGCACAGGTGACTTCCCTCCTGAGCTGGTGCTGAACCAGTGCTACGGACCATCCCAGGGACAGACCTCAGCTTAAAAGCTTTGTCTCAGATTTCAGTCTCGCTGCCCAGATTTACAAATGGACAAAGGCAGCTTCCACACAAGTGTGGGGATTTCACTTGATGTTTATTTAAAAACGCAACATAATTACGTGCTACCAACAACTCCTTTTTGTGTAATCTCTATACAAGAAAAATAGACTTCATCTATATTCCAAAGTAATCATAATAAGAAAGCCACTGGGGAAACTGAGGCTTGCCAATAGGTATAATAAACTAATAAACTGTTGTATTTCAAAGAAAAACAAGTATTTTTCTAATTTGTACAGCATTTGCCTATTACTGCTGCTGTTATATTTTGGGGCAATAAACCCTAAATAAATTCTGATCTAGATCAGTAACAAATACATTAGACACTTTTATATTAAATTTTAAAGCAGTCTTTTGTGCTTGTGTGTGAAGTTCAGTAGTATGCAATAAGTTTTTGTTGTTGTTCAATGTTTTAAATGTTGTATGGTAATCTCAGGATATTCATACTGCATCCTTGTTTATTTCATGTACTGGCATATAATTGTACATACAGCACACACACAAACCACCTCTCATGTGTACTGTTTTCAGTCTATCAGAAAAATTTCTGGTTGCTTCATTAAAAAAAACAGTGTGGGGGATGCACACATGCTTATATGCACTTGTTGAGGGCAAACACAGATTATTCACTATTTCTGTTATCAAAGGAGCTTCACATTGCAAATCCCCCATTTACAAATCACAGAACCTCAGCTTTACTTAATCTTGTCATGTTGTCACAATTGACTAGCCATGTGAACTGACCTAGAACTGTAAGCAGAGGGAAGGCAAGCTGTCAAAGAGATAATGACAAAGATGCCAAAAAGGTCTGCCAGTGTTTTCAGTGGATGAGAAAAGGAATTAATCAAATTTTATGAAAGAAGAACAGAGGACAATCGAAGTGTTTACTGATTTTTATCAACTGATACAATAGCTGAACGTCTTTACCACACAACTACCAAGAGCAGTAAAAGCAGTAACAAATAGAATTCCATGTAAGCACTGTTTACAGCAGCAGTAAAAGGAAGTTTAAACCGCCAACATAAAGGACACTTGAATTTATCGAAGTTTAATAATGTGCATTAGTACAAAATTCCCTAGTCTTTCCAGAGCAAAAACTTCAATATCTGCTGTTTTTCATGGGGAAAACCAGTAGAGGCTTAAATAAATACTAGCACAAAGACCTTACAAATGTTCCTCCATCTTCATTTTTGATTTTATCTGATTAGTAGAAGAGTGTACCGTAATAATAGAAGAAGTACCATAATAATAGAAGAGTGATACTAAGGGGAAAGAACCTCTCACAACTGAACCTATGTCTGCACACAGTAACTCAAAAAGGCTGATGCAAGCCTCTCTAAAACTGTATTTTTCCAAAGCAGCTTGTATAATATATACTTTTGGAAATTCCTTTGAAAGAGTATAATCTGATCAATGCCTCCTACCAGGAACCTGAATATGTCAATGGGAGGTATGCAAGCATGTATAGCAAAATTTGACCAGATATAATGATTTATGTACATAGCAGAGGTAGACCACAACAGGCTCTTTAACCATTCTAAGCACTTTGTCAAATATTAATTTGCTTTTAAATAAGTATCTCCATATTTGCTATTGTTTCATGAATTAAATTTGTGGTAGTGTTAGTGTTGACAGGTTAATGATAGTATACAGGAAAATTGCCATGATTGAGCAATTGCATTCATTAAAAATTGTCAAAATTCTTTTCAAACTATATTGATAGTATAAATGTTTGCTTCTTGCACTGCCTGCTTTTATGATACGTTTTTCCTAGAGTTTAAATGTTCAGAATGTCTAATTTGTTTTGGAGACGGTATCTTTCTCCAGATGGAGGTCAAAAACTTAACGCAGGACTGTCAACTTCTAAAGCTTTATAATGCATTTCTTTTACACACAGACACACACACACAGTCTCGCCTCCTGGGGATGACTCTGTTCAAATATATAAATAAATACAGTTACAATTGGACAGATATTATATCCACTTCCACCATACTTCATTACAAATTCAGGTTTATATATACCTTTGCCTTTCTCTCTATTATTTCAAAATCATAAACTGCATATATACTTGGGGGAAAAATAATATCAGCTGTGCAACTGCACTGGATTTTTTTGTTTATAGATGGAAGTCGGATAACAGTTAAAAATTGGAGGAAGAAAGCAAGAGTGGTGTAAATACAGAACAACGATCCTGTCCCATTTTTACACAAAAATCATAAAATGCAATATGCAGGTACATCCTAGAATAAATTTGGAAAAGACGCTATAAAATACTTTCTTTCTTTACAAACTATGAATTTTGACCTTACAAAACCTAAAAGAAAAAAAAATCTATTGAGCACTGATTTGAAAAATTCTTTAAAAATGTTAAATATTTGAAATGAACAATGTTCTTTAACCAACATGTAAATAAATCATGGGTTTACTCTGGGTCTCATTCTGATTTATAAGGAGACTGATAGGGTAAGATCCCTTTTGCTCCCATCAGGCAGAAAATTCAGGATTAATTCTCCTCTAATGTAACCATTGTCAGAGTTTTGCTAGAGGAAATTCTTCAGAGATCCTTGTTAAAATTCCATCATCAAACTGAAAGGAGGTTTCAGATAGTTTCCCTACCTCTGATCTAGTTCAGGTCTGTTTGCATACTCTTTAATCATGCCTGCCAGAGAAGATCTATCCCAGAAGCACAGAACTTCTCTTCTGAAAAGTAATTATTTTTAGCTTCAGAATGCACAGGATGCAAAGTACAAGAGCACAATACTTTAAAATTTCCCATGGAAGGATCCCTCTGTCAAGCACTTGCGTATCTTTTCTCTATATAATGTTCATGCATGAACAGATACACATACATAAATAGAAACGTGTATATTGACACACTAGCCTTTCTTTTTTGTTTTCAAGATTACTTAATTCCTAAATTAGGAAAAAAGAATGTCATGTGGCTGAGGGTTAAGTATCCTCTGGCAGGAATGATAAAGCATTAGGAAGAGAAGAGTGAATATTACCAGCAGAATCATCTAAGACTTCCCATTTCCATTTGTTGGTAAAGTTCCAACCAAAAGTTTACTTGTTATATTATTATTTATAACATATATTCTTTAGAAGGAAACAATACAAACATACATATACTCACATTTCAAACATTGAGCATATTATCAGTATCTTCATCTTATATCAATTTTGCAAACACTTGAATTACTGTAATTGGGTTTAGGAGCACTGCTAGCATATAAAATTGTATTGTAGGTGTTTTGCATGCATCTGAAAAAACACATGAAGACCAGCTGCTGTTCTGAAAGATTATGTACCTATATATATTTCACGTATTAAAACACTAAACATCAGATAATAAATTAGTTCAAAGTCATCTTACAGATTTGAAAGACCAAATGCAATTCTGGCAATTTTTACCACATAGAAATATGGGCCAGAGTATGATTTTTTTTTTTAATATAGCCAGAAGTCCTTTAAATTCTGTCACTAAAATTTAAATATACAAGGAACAGAAGATACAGGCTTGCTCCTTCAGATCATTTAACAAAAAAGGCACCTACAGTTACCTATCATTGATATGTTTATCATATGGTCAACAACATACCTAACAAAAAGACCTTATTTACTGAATCGGTTCAATAGAGGTAATTTACTGGTAAACTGAAAAGTTTTAATAAATACACACAAAGGTCCATTTTCTTCTGGGTAAAGTTCACTGAATTTTCTGATGAACAAGTGTGTTATATTTTTGACTGGAATTCGAGAATACTGATATACAGAATATGCATAGTATAGCCTTGGACATGTGAATTCTGTGTGAACTGAAGGAACAAAATGTCTACAGGCATAAGTATTGCTTAGAAGGGTTCATTCTGCAAAACAGGGAATTGTTTTCAGGACAAGAAAATTATTGAAGACCACATGTCTGTCTAAAGAAATCCAAGTTAAAAAGTTGCTAGAATGAGTTTCTTTATACTTACTTAGCAAGGCATAGGTTTATAAATTTGTAGTCTCCCTACTACAGCTCAATATAATCCAGAACAGAATAGGTAGCAGAGGTGAAATAATGAACGCCAAAATCCAAATCTAGTGAGACCAAGGAAGTGTCAAATGTTCTCAAAATGTATTCTGCTAATGATTTAGGATTCTACTGTTAAATCAGTTTTGGTTTTGTTTTTTTAAAGAACTTTTCAGATTACCACCAAAAATGCTGTGGCTACCATACAGAATATTACAATCTTAGCATATTGTGGCTATTGCTATGGTCTTCTTTTTCATAAATACATGTTCTTTATTTGTTTCTATGTAGGTCACTATGGCATAAGCAGAAAACTCTTCATCTTTCATTTATTTCTGCTATTGTAAAACTCTATATAAAAAAACATTTCTTAAAACCAACATTTGTGTCACACTATATATCCTTTCATCCTTCAATACAAACAGCTCCATGAACTCAGCAGATCTTTTTGCATAACACTATTGGCAGAATATGACCCAACACTGTTACTAATTATTTTGGCTTTTGATTTCTTATGTAGCAACATAACACCATCCTTACCTGTATTAAGACTAAGATTGTTCAACCTCTATTGCTTAAAAGACAGAAAATGCCTTGACATATTCGATATATTTATAAATTACCATTAGTAAATACCTTTTAAAAACACTGTTCATTCTTTTGTAGCCATGGCTTTCAACATGATAATATACTAGCAAAGCAGCTAAGAGTTTTTACTTACTAGAGAGCGATCCTCTGCAGACACAGACCCTCTCTCCCACTATCTTATCCATAGGATAGACTTTGTGAGTGCTTTAGGGTCTGCAATACCCTTGTGGGCAATATTTGCCCCCAGAGTTGAAAAGAAAACTGTTAAATCCATAGCACTTACAATGTCCTACACAGATCTAAGCCTTTACTCTTTTCATTAGTTTGGTTTGTTTTGGCTTTTTTTAAGTCATAATCCTGCTTGTACTGCACAATATGTTTTTATGAGAAGGTTTAACATATCCTTACTTTTCTAGGCCACATAATATTTAAACTGGAAATAAAACACCAAAGTCAGCAAAATAACCTAATGTCTTTTATATGGCAGAACCTAAAGACTCAAACTATAAATTAATGAAACTATTCCAAAAATTTATATTATGGACTTTCCTATGTTTTCTCTTACGATTAAATGCAGCATGTGAAAAAGGATATTGAGACCTGGATGGATGCATCAAGAAGTATCAATGATTGTTACCTGCAGAGGTGTTACAAGAAATTTCATCTGCTGCAACGAAGACGAATTGATTTCTGCAAGAGAAGATAAAATTCACAATACTGCTTGCTGACTGGGAAATGTGCTAGCTGCCAATTGACTTGATGTTTACAGATGGGGTAGGGTAAGGGTGCTTAATTTTAATGAATGTAGCAGAAAAAGTGTTGACGTATTTCAGTACTATAGAGTTTATAGGGATCATGAGGTAGACATGCTGGGATCTTTTAAATGAAATAATGGTGACATTTGGATATGGACTATGTACAAACTCTTGCATTGGAAGCTTCATGTTTAGTGTTACAGATATATCATGTCAATATATTTATGAAGTCTAATAAAAATCAAACTATATTTATATTGATATAGATATTAAAGGGCACTAATGGAAAATATGTAAAAAGTGATTTTTTTAAAAAAATTGCAATTTACTTCATACATCTTAAAGGAGGATACTGAAAGTAAAATATTTTTCTTTTTACATGTCTAATATGATTGCAATCAGAAAATGAATTTTCTGTGATTTCTAAAAAAAAAAAGGACATAGTATATTTTCATATACTGTCATCCAAATACATACAAAAGTTTTTTGTAGAATGTTATGAGAATAAGCTAGAGATATGAGTAATTTAATATAAACCTTCTCTTGCAAAATTCTTTTTTGTAAACCAGGTAACATAAAAAGTGAAATGCTAAATATACTAGTATTTCAAAATGCAGAAAACTCCATTATGGTAGAAATCCTGATTTGCCCTTTCTAAAGTCAAAGCAACCAGGATATGGGTTAGTGGAAACTATGTTGGAAACTATATTTAAGGATTAACATCAAGTGATTCCTTTATATGCATATGCATAGCTTCCTTGGATGATGTTTGTGTTGTGCAGGACTAGTAAGGAACATGGGTGAAATTATTTGAGTGCTGTTTTGTTCCAAATTGCAACCAGCTCCTTCGGCCTGCACTGCTAGGCATGGTGAAAAACAGAGTTTTGCGCAGCTTTAATGCAAGAGTCTACCAAATAAGAACTAGAAGGAACTACATCTAGCTTGTACTGAGGACAACTGGAAAACTCAGTTCTGCAAAATAATGAAAACTCTGTCAAGCATTAAGTGCTCTGAAGCTCCTATTGAATACTATTTACTTCAGGAGCAAACATCTCTTAGGCGTAACAGAACCTTGAAGACTTAAGCGAACAAAAACTATTGCTATTAATTCACCTCCAGAGTATTAAAGATATTTGAAATTCTTGTTTAAAAAGCTGTGAACCTTGCTACTTAAAAATTCACATGTTGAAAAAGAAATAAAATAAAATAAAACAAAACAAAACCAAGGAATCTGTAATCCATACTATAAGGACAGGATTTGATTAAGAACAAAAGTAGTAGCTTATTATTGCCTCTACCCTATTTCAGAGATACTAGCACCTGCCATCTAGCATGAATGAACTTAGTGTCCAAACTGTATTTTTCATTTAATTCTTTCATTTTCAACTGGATGTACAGATTGGTAGTTTTGTTCTTTATTTTGTCATCTACAGCAATTTAACAAGCTAATGAGATCTATCTTGCACATAATGTTAAAAAGATAAATTTAAAAAAGCGAAGGGGGATAAATTTATCACAATAAATACAAAGCTACTCCATATTTCATAGACAGCACACTTTGTCACCGTATTTAACTCATACCACCTCTTTTATTATCACCTCTTGTGATAATTACATACAAGGAAACAGATAGATTTTTGCCTAAAAGAAGCAATTCAGACTTACCAGCTACTGGCCTACAGAAAATCCTTTTAATTCATGTCTGAAAACTGTCCTTTCATCTAAATGAAAAAAATCACTTCTCCTTAAAAACAGCCACAAAAGCAGCTAGCTGAGAAACTCCTTTTCTTTATCTCCACTCAGAACATTTGTGTTCTTACTGAACATTGACTTACAGATATTATATCTTCAGATGCCATAGTACAGAATTATCTGTAATAATAATATGCAGGAAGACAGCAGAACACTAACTTCTATTTGTGGTGTTTTTTTTTTTTTGTTGTTTTTTTGTTGGTTTTTTTTTTTGAACCACAGATGTTCCTGAAACTGCTCTAAAATCTCACTTTTTATTACCAACTCTCTACTAATTACTGGTAGAACATGAATTTTAAAAAATTTAACCCCAAGTGATACCTATTGAAAAAAATCTACCAGAAACATTCCCTGTAACACTGCTTCAATTTACATAGGAACTTACTATCACTTCTGTATTTTGCTTTTGTAAAATTCATTTCACAACTCTATAAATCAAATTTAAAGGTAAGGAAGAAGTTACATATTATTCCACACAGCAACTGTGAGAATGAAAATCATACTATATTAGTCTATGGGACAGTAAGACTAGATGGTGGTGTTCAGTAAGCTAATTCAATTTTTTATGACTATTTGTAAGAATTCCAAGCACTTGTTTAGTAGCTTGATGGCTTTAATGTTTTTACAGTGGCAGGTTTATTATTTAGCTAAATTCTGTACTGTTATTTACATAGACCTAGAGGTAGAACTGAGAATCAGAGGTTCATATATCTCACTTGATGTCCAAAGCAAGTATTATTCCTTAGTGTGGACAACCCTTAATTTACAGGACTCCTGAGTTCAGCTGACCCAGTGATGCATCATATTCTATTTATCTTTAAGTATGTGAAAAGCAGACCTGAAAAAGGGCATTTAGCCTAACTCAGTCTCAATGTACAATTGTTTCCTTAAAATACCAATTTTAAGCACTAACTGCAGTAGTGTACATAGGGCTTAAAACCTCATGAGTAAGGTGTGGTGGAAATTTATGATGCATTTTAGGTTGTTTAAATGTTGCACATCACGGCTACACTTTTTATTGACTTGAAAAGGTACAAGAAATGTAAGTGGAGTCCAACTTTATTATAAAGGAAGCCCTGCTCAATTATTAAGATACAGAATTGTTTCCATGAATTTAATTTGTGTGTTAACAATGAAAGAAAAGGACAGAATTTTTACTGCTCATTGTTTTATATTTCAGGTGTAAAAGAACAGATATTTAAAATCCAGAGGACTTTTGTTTTTCTTTAAATATTTTTTTTTTAACAATTGTTACTACTTGTGAGATAAACAGAAAGACAAATTCAAAGAGTAACATGACAAATACATTGATTTGAATGTACACTTGCATACATTCAACATGTCAGATATTCACACCCTGTGCTAAATGCAATCCTTTTAAGTGCTGGAGCAGTACCCAGGGTACCAAAGCAGGCTGAGCTCTCTGATGGAAACCTAGACAGTGTGGGTCACAAAAATGTACTTCTGGGACTCAAAATGGCTGTTCTACCTGAGCAGCTACTACCCAAGGGCAAACATGCATGATATTAATTCTCCTAATCCTATATATCAATTTCTTGTTTCTTCTAGTAAATTGAAAACTACCATAGATTTTTACCAGTATGGTAATAAAGATGTTTTTAAAGTTGGAAAGAAATGTTTAAACAGTCAGTATATTTCCTCAGTTAGGACAGAAACAGAGGGAGAGGACAGCAGAAGTAACATTGAGTGATGTTGATGCTTGCTCTGACTTTGAGGTAGTTATTGAGCATACATTACTCCAGTTTTCAAAAAGGTTCAGCAATTTCCTAATTTCCTCTGTACTGTCCCCTCCGTACAATCCTAACATATATGTTCCTCCAAGGCCCCAGATCTGACATAAACTGCCATATCAATTTTAGCACTTGCCAAAGACTCAGCACTTTTTCTGCTTATCCAATACATTAGGTACTTTCTCTCTCTCTCCTTGATGCTGTCATTTTTCCATACTATAGCATAAAACTGGATATACATATATATAATTTTTATTCACTAGAGCCCAAGCCTTATTTTCACTATGGCTGTTTAAGATACCAAACAACTTCTGCGAAGAAACTCTGCACTTAAGTATCTTCACTGTTTGCTCCTTGCTAAACTGTATTCTAGAACGATTCAATCTGTGGCAGAATGGAGAATGGCTTTAGGAGAGGAGTCTTTCGCTACCATCTGTCAACATTTCCATCTTAGCATCTTTTTAACAGGGTAGCTTGGGGAAAAAACAAAACAAAACAAAACAACCAACCAGTATCCTATGTGTACCTTTTTGTACTGCACTTTGGTATAGAATACCTATCACAAGATCCTTGATTAGCAACATTAGGGCTTATGCCCTCAGGAATGATTGTCAGTCATTATTAACCTAATAGTTTTTATTTAGATAGGGACAGGGCTTGTACTGTAAAACCAAATCCTGTTTGAAAGGTTTTGTGATGGCATGAGGTGGGCAGGAAATGCCCAGCTGCCAGAACCAAAACCGTGCTTTGCAGACACAGACTTCAAAAATAATAACAAAATATTTTCAGGTTCAAGTTTATCAGCTAAATTCTAAATGAAAGCAGGCCACTGAATTAAAAGACTTAGATAACACAGTATTAAGCCAGAATATTTAAGCCAGTGATAAACAGAAATTTAAGCGAAGAAGTTTTTCATTATATATGTTATTTAGTGAAAAATATTACTAATTACAAATTACTTTAGTAAGTGTTATGTACTCGCAGAAATTAGGCCTGCTGGACTGTCCAATTATTTTTTTTATACCATAGCCTAATTTCTTCAGCATGTATATAGTACCACAAGTTAATTAAGAGGCCTAACATTTCATAAATATATTTTGTCAGTACTCACCCTTACCAAAATGGTACATCTACCCATTTTCAGGAAGACCTGTTGTTTACATTCTTGCTTCTGACAAGTCACCTTTAGCTGTGCTGAAGCTATACAGAAAAAAACTTCCATATGTTCCTTCTAAAGCATACTGACCTAATATGGAAGCTACATGCATACCAAAACTGAAATTAAGCTTAGGTAACGCCCTATATGTGAAATTTAGTAGAACCACATCAACAATTTGCAATTACTGTGCAGTATTTTTGGCTTTTATTTCTACAGAAATCTTTTCTGTAAGCATGTTTCAATAGTCCTGACTTTTTTTCAACTCACTTTTAATCTACATGCTCTGACAGTCAGTTAAGTTTGCGATACCTGATATTCCAATCAGCTTTTAGACGACGTGGTCCTTAAGGAAAAATCACAGTATTAACAGAACGTCCGTTTAATGAATATTTATGACTTTTCTTCAAACTTTTCTAAAATTTCCTTCATGTTTTCTGTCCTCATAAACACTAATACCAACAAGCTCAGCTACCAGAATGACAAATAGATACAGAAAAGACAGAGGCATTCTGGTTTATACCAGAATGGCATCTTTGGTACAATACTGGAACTTTTGGTTCCAGCCCCCTCACAACAAAAAAGTATAGCAACTGCTAAAGAGTGCAGAGCCACAGAACACAGGAAATTGAGATGAAAGCAAACACAATACTGAACAGAAGTTACTGTGGGAAGATTTAAACTCTATGTAATCAGTGACCACCACGGGATTTACAAACACAGTCAGTATTTAGATTTCATGGATCAGAACCTCAGCTGGTAACATTGATGCAGCTTAGCAGAAAGCCTCGACTTCACTGAAGATATTCCAACTTCAATTCTCCAAGGATCTGGTGCTAACTGTATACTATAGCAATGATTTTCTCCAGAAGTATTATATAAGGTAAATCTATACATTCCTGCGTTCTATTATTAAAGATACCTTATTTTTTCTTAATGCTCTAAACTTTAAGATTTCAATGCTCTTGTTAGGACTTTTATGTTGAGGGTTCTTCTACTATGAATTATAACATAGCTGACAGCTGGCTGGTTGAAAAATTTCAGAATTTCCCTCTAAAATAATTTTGTGAAGTCTTCCCCAAATCCCTCATTCTGATCTCCTAATTTAAATATCAATGCTATTAAATAATTTAAACTTATTGATATTAATATAACTATAAGTAGGTTGATTTTGCTATTATTGTGCTTTATATTCCTATTACTGTAAGATCAAAGTACATTATCACACTCATAGCACTTGAATCACAACACAAAGACAACTAAACAACTTTGCTGCCATACCCATAAACTATACTAAAGTAAAAATAAAACCATAAACAGAAATATTTCACGATGTATTCATTCACTGGTATCAAGCTTCAACAGCACTAGTAGTAACTTGGTTGACCTGATGTGCCTTAGGAAAGTATATTTTACTTTTAGACTAATTTATTCAGTGCCAGGTTCTTTTCATTCATGGAATTGTTTGTTCACCCTAAATACTAACACCAATACCAAGACAAAGGGGAAAATCGGATATTCTACTTTCACTTAGGTGTTCTGCTTTCACTGTGAAAAGATATTGCAACTCCCACTTCTATCACTCCTGACCATTTCATTAAATACTTGTTTCTGAAATTTTGAGGCAGGTCTTGTGAGTGTATGGAGTAAATCCCTGCATCAAAAGAAATTAACGTAGCTACTTCTGTAAATATTACCTCTCAGAAAAAGGAAAAGCTCATCTTGGTTGCCCAAGCAAAGGCATCTCACCATCTGCCAGGACTCGGCTGCCATTCCAGAACATCAAGTGTCACATCTACCTGCACAGGTGTCTCACATGCCCTAGAGTGTCTTAAATGGAACTAGATGCCTGCTTTCAGGTGGCTTAACCAAGCCCTTAATGTGATTGCCAGGATAGGCAATTAAATTAGCACCTCTGCATTGCACAGGCCATTTTAGCATGATTTAGCTAAGGACAGGATGCCTCACAGAATTCAGATTGCCAAAGGCAAAGGAGACAGGAAAGTTAACAAATCTCTGTCGTTAAGGTTTATTCTACCTCCAGTCACATAACTTCTTGAACAGCAATAACTCGCTTTAATACCAAAAAGCACTTTTGCAATTGTGAAAAACGCATTTTCAAGATAAAAAATAAAAAAAGAAAAAGAAAAAATCCCTAACTCTTCTGGACACTAGCTGAAATGTGCATTCTTCAAGATCTGTGATATGCTCGTATTATGCTATTTACTTAGAGAAAAAATTAGTTAAGAGAAAAATGGTCAACAGAAGATGCTTGCTCATAATTTGTATTCTTATGACAGGGATTCACCCAGCAGATGGACAGGAATCTTTTTTAGTCCTTCTACTGAACTAAGTAACTAAAGTAACTCACTCAAATGCTACATGGAGAGAGACTCCTTTAAGCATAGCCTGATGTTAATGCTGTAAGGTGCATTAGGGAAACACCTGCATACACTGTAGATATAACTCTTCTGTGGCAATGGCTTGTGTACAAAATTCCCCTCTCTCTCCTCCCATTAACCCTTGAAAATGGTATAATGAATTAATTTTATAGAGCCAATTGGCTCTATACTTGGAACTTATTACTGTTGCCAAAAATATTTTTATTTTTAATATATCGCTAAAATCTTGGACAATGTCTTACATCACAACCCGTGGAATACCTATAGGCTTTTCACCTGTATTTTAAATCTGCACATACTTAATTCCTGATTTATGTAGTTTTTAAAATCAGAGCTATACAAATATGCTTTCTAATTCATACTATCTGCTGCATCCATGGAATTTCTCTATGTATGAAGGAGTACATACTGTAATATACATAGCATAAATATTATTAATAAGACAATAAAAGTGTAAATAAGCATATTTATCTGCAAGAGAAACACAGATTTTTAAGTGGATCTTAACATTTTTAGATGAAACCTAAAACTAACAGGTAAAATTCTGAACACCACATATAACAGTAGAATTCAGACTACTGTCAGTGTCATAACTGCTTTAAGATTGGCCATTTACTATGATTAACACATCCTACACACTTAAACTAAATCCTTACTTCAAGAAGCAATCCAGTAACTTTACTTCAGAAGTGCTCAGTGTCAGCAGTGTAAACTAACGTCAGTATGATCGAGGAGTGCTAAATTAACGCTATTTTTGAAGCTTTATCATTTACACATGAGAATTTTGTTTATTACTATATTTTGGGCATATTTGTCACTCACTTTAGGGCAAACACTACAGCATTTTAAAGTCAGCCTAGTGTAAAGAATCAGTGTTTTATACAGTAATGTACACAACAAAATATAAAATTGGGGGGGATTTATTCTTTATGTATACCATGTTATCTTTGAAACAATGGGTCATTCAAACATAGTTCATATTTATTTCTGACTTCACAACTATTATTAGAGTTTACTAGTAAATACCACTTTATCCACAATGCTATTTGACTGGTCTCCTAACATACAGACATGTAATTATAAAACTTCTTCAGCAATAGTTAATAAAAGCAATTCTTGCCTTTGAAGTTATTTTAACATTTGAATTACTTTTACAAATGACTTTACAACACAAGTTTTTCATATAATAATCAGAATACCATATGTATGAAAACCTTGACAGGATTATTTAAGAATTCATTCAAGAAAAAGAAAAGAGTTTAGAGGTTGGTACACTTTTGGTTTAAACTTTGAAATGAAGACCTTATTTTTTCTGCATGCATGTGAAACATACTGTGGTGGTTCTCACAAAAAGTTGTTCTTTAGAATACATGTATAAACTTACTTCTCCCATTTCTGCTGTGCAGTATTCTTGCAAACTACTGATTTACTTAGAGTTCCTACATTTGTTCCTAGAGTTCCACAGGTGTGTTTCTTAGAAACTTGACAAGCCCAAAGTTACATGAAGAAAATTTCAATTTTAAAATGTAATCTAATGCTTTGGATTTTTTTTTTGAGGTGGGAAAAACTACAGTAAAAATATGCAAGATTATAAATTTCCTCTTTCTTTATTAATTTTGCCTACATAGTTATTTTAAGCTTGTTCCTCTAGTATTTCCTCACCTTGCCTAAAACACATTGTAAATTACATGGCAAATACATGTGGACTAAATCCAGTTAACTCCCTATTTTATTAATAACATTTCATACCTTTATCTTGCCTTTGCCTCTTTCACAATGCTCTTAATTTCTTCTTGCTTTTAAAACAGTCACAGTGAAACTACTTAGGTTGACAATACTTATAGCATGTTCTAATCTGCCTCTTTGTGGTCTATCGAGTCAATGATCTGAAAACTAAAAACTGTATAATTAGACACTGACATGTCCAAAGGAACTGTTATGGTCTATCATGTCAGATGCACAAGCATTGACCCAATAGACTGTAACAGTTTTGGTCTGTTGGATTGGGAATCAATGTTTTAATAACTCCCTAACTCCATATTTATCCAGTCTGCTGAATACAACACTCTTAAAAATGTTAAAGTCACATTTTCTTCCAATATCCTTTAAGAGTGAAGAAGCCAGTAGGAAATATCAAATAGATAATTCCTACTTTAAAAGTGTTACCAATCATTTTTTTCCTCTTTTTAAAATGGCATAGCATGTAAGTGCATCAAAGGAATATATCTATAATCACATTTATTTACTATGAACTTGTATTTTAAAGTAAGAAGCTTCCAAGTTAAAACTTATGCCTTGATGTAGGCTAGATGTATTAAATAAAGAAAGCAAGGATATTGAAGTTGATATGTAAATGTCAGAACAGGTGCACTGACTTTTTTATTTTTTATTTTTTGAAAATAATAAGCATTTAACAGCTCCCACCATATTCAAGAAGGAACTGGTAACAAAAGTACTCAGCATCTTTAAAAACTAGAGCATCTTTAAAAACTGGAGCAGTTTATGAAGCCAGACATGGAAATCAAAGCATTAATGTTCCTCTAGCTTATTTCTCAATTTTTTTCTTCAGGATTCCCAGCATGGATGCCAAACCAGATTTTGCATTAATTATCAAGTCTTTCCTTGTCTATGGGGATTCTTAACATATCCCTTGATGTTACAGTGAAGTAGAATGGGAATTACAGGAAACAGAAGTAGAAGCAAGATACGAAGAATACAAGTTCTGACATGATAAAAGTTTCATAATACGTGTTTACTATCATTCTGGGCAAAGAACCCTAACCTTCTTCACTGCTGTATAACCCCAGTTTTGAACCACCCCTGTTGCTTTAATAGTTACATGGATATCACACGAACACTGATATCACACACAGGTGAATCAAGCCTTCAAAGTATCAGAAAATGTGCTAATTTTACCAAATGTTAGAAGAATGTTAGAAACATCAAAGTATATAAGACAGCTCTCTGGACTTGCCAGTAGATTACAGTTCTATGCCAAGTTTGCCAAGTTTTACTATATGAACATAACTACCTGTATCTCCCCAAAAAGTGTCACATCTACAACATTTTAGAATGAACCATGTTTCAATCACTAGAAAGTACTATATGCAATACATTTTTATCTCAGGAAATTCCTGCCAAAATGCTCTGTTCACAGTATTTCAAACTCTTCACATACTGGACTTTCGTCTTTGATTTTTTTTTCTTTTCTAATATATTCTCTTTATTTGCAATTATCCAATTTTTCTAATTCCTTCACTAATGTAATTTTATGGCTATAACATGTGTCGTAAACTCCAGTCATTCCCAAAATTGTGATCTCAGTGATGGATTATGAAATACTAAGATCGTGCCAGTGATACTCAGTTTGCCATAGATCAGATATAGGCATAAAGACATACAAGTCTAATAGAAGATGCCCAAATTGGCTACATCTCTGTAACAGCAAAATGAATGATTTCTTTACTTGCAGTATTAGGGAATAAACAAGCTGTAGCTACCACACAGGATAACCAGAAAAAACTAGACAAATCAAACATCACCACACCAAACCCAGGTGTTCGAAGAAGTGTTATATACATGTTATATTATACCTGTTACAAAAACTAAACACAGCCTTTGTACCTGTCAAGATGCTAACTAGTCCTTTTGATTCTCAACATCTGAGTAGCTCACAACATAGGCAATATAATTCTTGCTTATTTATTGTCTCCAGTCCCCCAAACTTCTCCGTATTTCTCAACATTCAACTTATATATAGCAAAACGGAAAAAGGTTTGAAGGTTCCAGCTGGGAGTAAAGATATTGCTATATTTTATTCTTTTTTTCTCTTCCCTCATCCAAACCAATTAATTTATAAATTAAAACTGTGCATGAAAGCTACTTCTCCTAAATCTTAAAAAGTATGATAATTAAATGAATGAAATACTACTGTTTAAAATATTAATCTTTCTATAAAATTATTTAATGGTAAATTAAACTCTGACTGAAGATGCTATTATATTTTACATGCTGTCAAAACCTTAATTTTTAGTATATATCACCAGTAAGTGAAAATAAAATGAATAAAGCTATTGCATTTTTCATTGTTTATTCGTATAGATAATCTTAAAATCTACCATATAAAAAAATCACCTCCACACCTCCATCTACATAAGCTCACATTTTATGTTTTGTGTATTTTTATTCTCATTCTACTTTTTGATCCTTTAATAAGCATGTTTCCAGTTAAATCAAATCTGTACCTATTATCCTATTTTAGGATAATCTGAGCAGAAATCTCAACTACTTGCGCAAAAAGAACTTGAAAATATATTAAATTATATCACTGTAGGCAATAGTACTTTGACAAAAATAAATACTACATGTAGGTATATTAAAAATGTAAACTTCTGGAATATAAGGATTTTAGAGGGAATAAGATTTCAGATCTACAAGATACACAATTTCCATATGATAAAATCACCTGTCTCAAATTTCGGACAAAGTCCTATGTATGACCACAGAACATGTAACACCAAACTGATAGTGAAAAATTATATATATTTTTATACTACAAAATATGTGCAAAATATTTTGAAATATATCTTATTTGCTTAAAAAAAAAAAAAAAAAAAAGCTTCCAGTGATGAGGGATTTCTTCTCATTGTTTGTATTGAGATTTAAATTAGATACTGTATTAAAAAAAGGGAAGCAATCTCAGAGCAAAATACATTTGTAAATATGTATGTGTGTGTGTGTGTTTGTGTGTGTGTGTGCACGTCTGTGTGTGTGTTTGTGGGTGGGTGATGGATGGGGAATGTGTGTATATATATGAGTACATAACCATACATATATAAACACACATAATTGTTAACTATTACAGGGTTAGCAAGCAGTACAAGTGAAAAGACTCTGCCTTACAGGCAGGGAAAGTTCATTATTATTGGGGTTTTGTTTTATTACACTACCATATAAACTTTCATAAATATTGCTGACAAAGTTAATATGCAAGAAAGGAAAATTTTCTTACTCTGATCAAAGATGCAATAATCAAATCATAAAACACAAAACCAATAGCCAATCAATGTGAATAAGTCTGCCCATAGGCTTAATTCAAGCAAGCCATTCACTGAGCTATGTGATGGATCTGTCAAATCCAATACAGCATTACAGACATACTAGCAACATCAAGTGAACATGCAATGACAAAATGACAATACACCCCACTGCCATGCTTTGACTTGTTCTACCTCATAAATATAAAAGTTGATGACTTTGCTAGTTTCTCTTACTTTAGAATTCAATACAAATCTAACAACTATATTCTTATTTATACTTTTAAAAATCTTACATGAAAGCTCAGTAAAAGCTGTACTAACATTTTGCTGACATTTGTCTTTTGCACATCATTACAATTATTTTTTCCAAGCACTCTCAGTTTAAAGTGCTTGGGAAACAAAGCTCCAGAATGGTGAAGAATACTTGTAGACCAGCAGTCCCCTTTTATCAGTTACAAGAATTGGAAATTTTATCAAAAACATCTTAAGTATTGGAAAGTTAAAAATGATTTTTTGATTCACTTCATCAAAGATCTTCATATTTTTAAGTGCAATTTAGTGTGATGAGAGATCACACAGTGTAAAAATCCAATGTAAATTTTTTGAAGTTGTATTCAGTGATTATATTACTTCATAAATAAAATAAACTACACCTTCTGTTTGTTTGCTTGTTTTTGTTATGTTTTTGTTTTACCGTCCTAAGAAGTTACTGGAGAAATTGGCAAGGCCTACTTCAGTTGTGAATTTGTTTTTAGGACTACCTCATTTTCTCATCAAACTTATAGTTCTGCCTTGATTTATTTCATGAGATTTCCATTACCAGCTAATTCACCCTTATATATCTGTTCTTTGCTTATTTCCAGCAATATTTCCAACCGTGACAAACAAGGATACCATTGCATTTCTTCAAAATAGAGCTCTGTTACAGTGATCATTATCCATTGACTTGGTGTATTGATTTCGATTAACAGAAATCTTTCTGTTAACCTTTATTTTTAATTTACCAAAATGTCTCCAATTTAAAGATTTCCTCTTTCTATCTCCTGATTTAAGAAGCATGTCAAATATGGGATACTGCCATTCATCATGTATATTATCTGTAGTCAAAAAAACAAAGCTTTTTTTTAATATAAAGTATTTCCATGAAACGTCACTGCTTCAAGAGTATATATTCATTGGCTGCCACTTTGTTTTTCTACATGTTGTTTAAACATAAACAGTAAGTATATTTCATTCGAAATTAAATAGGGGCTCAAATCAACACTAAAAATGAGCAGTATATAATCAGATATGGAGTCTTCAATATTGTCAGGCGACAGCAGGTGACTATTACATTGAGAAGAAAATGTACAAGTAGTTGTACTGAACTGTATTTCTGAATTTTAGCATTTGCAATATTAGTGACTCATAAAATTTACTAAATTGAATTAATTAAAAAATGAATAAAAAGTTAGTAAAATTAAGTTGTAAGTAATCAGAGGTATCCATGTTTGCATATAGTTTCACATATGCAAAGAAATATTTGAGCAGATTGTTATTTGTTTTGTTCTCTATGTTAGTTTTAGGATTCTCCCATAAAGAAGTTCAATTACAATATTTGTAATTAACGCAAGAAACCATATTCATCTGGGGGAAGCAGTTCAAAGATGATGGGTAACCACATTTAAAAAGTTAAATTAAAAAAATCCAGAAGATATATAATTCATTTAAGATATTGAAAATTACGCAGCAAAGTCGGGTTATTACAATTTTAATTATACACAAAGTGTATCTGAAAATTAAACTTTTCGGAAAAAAATAATTAAGGGTTTGCATTACTACTGACACCACCTTAAGCTTCCTTTACAACATTTAGAATCACTATCTTCTTCTTAGACAAATCCTTTATTTTTTGTCAGCATAACTGTTGATGATGTTGACTTTCTACCCATAGAACATGTGACCAACTGGCGTTTTACCTTACAGCATTTGATTTATGAGAAGGTACATTAATTCATAATTAAAGCATTTAAAAGTCATCTTGATATTGTTCAGTTTCTCTAAATAACATATAGATTTCCAGAAATTCATTTATTCAGAGGAGTAAACACCCTATAAAATGACCTGGGGACATTTGAAGGATATCTGGCAAAAAATGAATAACCACGGGAGGTTATTTTTAATTTTGTCCTTTCAGTTTAATAAGCTTTTAGAATCAGGAATTCTTTTGCATTATAAGATCAGAGAAAAATACTAGAGCTGCAACATGCTAACACACCTTTGTGGAAATGAAATGAAACTACTGAGTAGCACTTCACCTTGTAGGTTACCCTAAGTAGAAATAGTACACCACGAACATAGTGCGAACAGCAGTATCTAGTTATTTTACTGATCCAAGATTAATAGAAAGTAACTTGCTTACCTGTCTGACACAGCATGCCTCAGCCACACATGCAAATTATTTTATTCACATAACTTTAAAAAATATCTTCATTACCCAGAAAAAGCATTTGAAAGGCAAATATGCATGCATAGCATTGTAACATTCATACCATGGTACTTTATTCTAAAAATACGGAATCCATGAACAGCGCTTTAATCTAAGAAATAGTTCACTGAAATTTCTTAATCTGTTGATTTCTTTAAGAAACAGAAACTTTTAAGAGCAACGTCTAATTTAGCATCTAAAGTAATTTTTCAATTCAAGATTTAAGAAATTATTTGCATGATTTTAAGGCAAAATTTTCTTATATCAGGAATTGAGAAGTGTGACCTTACTTCTCACTGTTATTGTTAAGCAAAATATATGCATGTATCTGTCTTTCACAATATACATCCTCCCTTTACGTTTGTACACTCTTCGAATACTTGAGAAGTATTAATGTTAGCAAAGATTTTGTTAAAGGTACAATTTCTGAAGAAATATTCTTTCTTTTCATTACAAAATCATGTCCACATTGCAAAGACTAATGCATGTTTAATTTTATGCAATTTGACAAAATCCTTTTCCTACTAGAATTTATCAATTGACTTGAAAGGGGTCTTGATTTTCATCTTGCAAGAAGATGAGTTAATTTATATGACATAAATTTTAGTTTATAGATGTTAAGTAAGTTTATAGATGTTAAGTCTTTGCATGTTTTTCTTACGCTTATCTTAATGATCTTTTATTCCTTTTATTATTTTCACCAACATGGTTTACATTTTGAAGATACAAATACACTGCAGAAATATAACTGATTTTTTTTTTTTTTCAGTATTTCAAAAAATCAAATGCCTGGAAAGAAAGCAAATGGAAAAAATATCGTTTTGCCTTGGACAGTTCAACCTTAGATGCAGTTCATTCTCAATATCCACTGACTAAAACAATGTCAATGAGAATTGAGGGCACTCAATAGGTTCAGCTTTTAAATCAACTGAAATAACACTCCTAAGACAAATAATGATCTTTAGTAGCAGACCATCATGAAGCTGTACATATATTTATCTACATTGTACAAGGGTCACAGACATTAACTGGGTGATCTACAGCTTGGGAATGTGCATGTCTCATGCCTGATTCTCAATTAAGGCCTAAAATCTCTTAATTTATGGCTATTCATGGATTATAACAAAATAGCCTGCTTTAGATATCACAATTATCTGCAGAGCAACAAGACAGTTATGAGACTTCAACAAGGCAAATTTATAGAATCATCTTCAACTTCCACTGGTCAAATATTTATTAGCAATAAACGAGATCTTACCTGTCACTGTAGGCAGCTGCAGTGGCAGTGGCAGGCTGGGCATACCGGTAGGCAGCATAACCACCCTGAAACACAAACTCACATTCTAACTGGATTGCTACAGCAGCTTAAATAATATTTTGCAAAATTTAGCATCAACCGATTGGAATATTATTGTCATGCTCTGCAAAGTTCAGTTAAGGGGTTAAATACATATGACATATTTCAGTGAATTGTTAAGCAAAATTTATCACCACAAACTTGTTAAGATTTGTTCCAGAGATGTGGAGAAAGCAATGAACTGCATTCATCAACATAAGTTTTTTAGAAGACAATACTGCATTATTCCACAAGTTTTCAAGTAGCAGTTGTTCTTATGAATGAGGTAAATGCATAATAATAAAGCAATGTTTAACATAAAAGAAAAACTCTGGTAATAATTCTTTTTTTTTCTTTGTACAAAATATGATTTATCATACCTGGTTGATTAAACCTATGAATTAGTACACTCAATTAACGCTTAATGTTATATAGGTTTCCAATTTATACATAAAATTATAATGACGAAGGAAAATTCTCTTCTTCCCTGAATTAACATTCAGTTGTATGTAACAGTAATTGCAGCTGTTCAATTAAGCAAACAGGACAAACAAACACACATTTGAAAGGAATTGTGTGCAGTGATGCATTGATTATCAAACTGTGAAAACAGCAGAGCTTCCTGTTCAATGGACCACGGTGTTATATCAACCATTTCAAAATGATCTCAGCATGCCAATTAACAAACAGAGGCCAGTCTCCACAGATAACACAAACACGATTTACGTTCCAATTAGAATTCACCACCCCATAATCCCCTGGGACATGGGACTCTGCCTTTCCTTTCCCACTTCCCCCCGTCCACCTTAACAAAGAGTTGAGAAAGAAAGCATTAGGTCACTCTGTTTTGAATAAAATTTGTTGTTTTCCTAAAGAGTTCATTTTAATGGATTGATTCGCTCCCCCCCTCCCCCTTTTTTTTTTTTGAAGACTGCATTCATACAAGACATTATGCTGAAGCATGAAGAATAGGCAAGTCTATCAACCCTCACTGTAACAGCAGTAGATTTTTTACTGGAGGTACTTTTGTGAGTTTCCTATTTTGATTTTGCAAATAAAAAAAAAATCACACTTTTCAGAAAAGAAAGGAGACAATTTCAACTGTTTTTACAAGCTATTTATTTATCCTTCTGCTACTTTGCTTGGTAGAATGAATGCTTTCATCCCTAAAAGGTATGAAACTTTTTAGTCTCAAGATTTGAAGCAGGATGATTTTGGAAATCAATCATTCAGCTGATAACGCCACATCACCCTAAGAATAAACAGGTTTTACATATACTGACAGCTCATTAGAAACTTCAGTCTTTGAATTATCAACATGCTTGAGGAACATTCTTTCTGACTTTTTCAAGTGCTCACATAAGGAATAGTACATTTACCTCCCCATTACTGGTCAGCTCCCTGCCAGAAGCAATTGTGTCACACAACCACTAGCATAAGGCAGGTGCTTTCATAATACTATATATGCTGTCTCTTTTGCAGCAAACTGCTTTTCTGTGCAAGCACAGAAGCACTGAGAAGAAATAATTTCTCATTTCAGATCATTTGATTTTATAAACCAATAGTAGGCTATTACCGTCAAAAATTGTATAATAGGCACATATTGCTTGCAGGTGTGTGCATACAGGCCATCAGATGTCAAATCACGTCACCAAGTGCAAACTGAGCCAGTGAACAGCAAGGCTGAGCACTTGGCCTGGGTTGTGCTACAAGGAGAAAGGGGACAGATCACACAAATTCATCTCTTCTCCCCTCCTGTTCTTTTGCATGCTAAAAAGAGTGCTGGGTTCAGTGGTGAGGGTTTTGCTGTGTTTCTTGTTTGTTTGTTTGTTTTGTTTTGAGTGCTGACATTAGGAAGTACAAATGGTGAAAATATGAAGAGGATATTAAACTTGAGAAGCTTGTTTTCAACTTCAAGTCCTGAAAATGTGTGGCAGAGTGCAAGTCCTTCTGCAGTGTGACACAATTCTGTTAGCCCCATGTATGATTGTCCTAGTAGTCCATTTCTAAAAACCTTTACTTAAACACAAGAGGCCCCTTCATTTCAATCCAACTATGCACATATTGATTCTCACCACGGTAAAGGATTGCAAATGGGCCACCACCAGCAGTATCAATGTTTCAATGTTCTTAATCGGACCAAAATGAGACAGACTGTTCACACACTGGCTCCTACAGATAGGAGCCTCTATCAGAATTGTTATTCTTTCCTTTAAGTACCTATTAAAATTGGTCAGTCTGTGAAGACTGAGCCTTTCTTGTTCAAAACCTGCTTTCCCTAAATATGAGTTACATTTTTCTGTGCTTGCATTTTGATTTGCTTTCATCAAAGAAATTCTGCTGAACAATGAAGGTCAGCTCTGAACTTTATTAAGCTGCTGTGGATTCAACAATAATGATTAAATTTGTGAAAGTCCTGTAAAAACTGTGTCTAAAGAAATAAAAATAAAGAGAGATCTAAGTTATTAAATTTGCCTGAATTCTTTGAAGATATAAATTGTGGGATGGATTTGGATATCAGGGAGATCATAATGCTCTACCAACCCATGTCATGACTTCATATTTTTAACATAAACTATCATATTATTCATTAATGATCTGGATAATGAGGCAGAGTGTTCCCTCAGCAAGTTTGCAGGTGACACAAATACTGGGAGGAATGGCTGATATATCGGACGGTCGTGCTGCCATCTGGAGGGATCTGGACAGGCTGGAGAAATGGGCTAGCAGGAACCTCACAAAGCTCACCAAGGGGAAGTGCGAAGTCCTACACTTGGGGAGGAACAACCCCGGGCACCAGCACATGCTGGGGGCCACCCAGATGGAAAGCAGCTTGGCAGAAAAAGACCTGGGGGTCCTGGTGGATATGAAGTTGACCATTAGCCAGCAAGGTGTCCTTGCTGCAAAGAAGGCCAATGGTATCATGGGCTGCATTAGGAGGTGTGTTGCCAGCAGGTGAAGAGAGGTGATCCTTCCCCTCTACTCAGCACTGGTGAGGCCACACCTGGAGTGCTGTGACCAGTTCTGGGCTCCCCAGTACAGGAGAGACCTGGACATACTGGACAGAGTCCAGTGAAGGGTCAGAAAGATGATTAAAGGGATGGGAGTACCTCTCCTATGAGGAGAGGTTGAGAGAGCTAGGACCACTCAGACTGGAAAAGAGAAGGCTCAGGGCGATCTTATCAATGTATGTAAATACCTGATGGGAATGTGCAAGGAGGATGGAGCCAGGCTCTGTTCAGTGGTGCCCAGCGCCAGGACAAGAGGCAGTGGGCACAAACCGAAACACAGGAGGTTCTGTCTGAACATCAGGAAACACTTTTTCACTCAGGGTGACTAAGCACTGGAACAAGTTCGACAACGTGACCTCCAGAGGTCTCTTCCAATCTCAAACTGTCATTCTGAGATATAATGATATGTAAAAACATTCTTAAAAATTATTTTTACAGGTTTTGTGTTCTGAAGTTTTGGTGTGGTATTATTTCTTATTATTTTACTTCAATTACTTCAGATGATTTATCGTTACGACAAAATACTGGAAGGTATGCTTTATATTGGGAATCAGAAGGGAAACTGATTCAAACCACTGAGCTCTGAACTTGTGTGACACATTCTACTTTATGATTTGTCCTAATTTTGAACTTAGCCATTATTGTAGATGTAAGTAATATTCATTACACTAGCAATATTCCCTACATATACTATACATATTCACTAGTAATATAGATTACATATACATCTCTAGAGAAATATGTAAACAATTATCTTCATACCTTATACTGTATTGCAAAATAAAATTTAGAAATAATTTATATAATTACATACTAATAAAAAATAATTTGCAGTTCCTATGTTTTAGAAATGCTTTGTGTTTTTTATTTTCTCTAAGTACAGAAAGTACTTGTTATGCTTGACTTATTATTTTCAAAATTCAAGCAAAATAATAAATTCAGCTAAAATAATTAAAAATATCTACCACCTTATCTGTACTCCTTTATCTTCTACTTCCAAAGGCATGATAACACAATACTACTGCAGCTTAAGTTGTCTAAAATTTAAGTATAGAGGAAATTTATACAATTGCAGTCCAAATATACAGATATATCTCACTGGCATAAAATACTGAATGGGACACTTACAGCAATGAGTGTTGTATTACACGGGACATAAAGAATATATGTGATTTTGTGATATAATCTGGAAAATAAAGGCAGTTCGTAGCCTATTCTTAACATTTATACACACAGAATCCACATTCTCACTGAATAATTTGAGGATTAGTATGATTTTACAACAGTCAACATTCAGCCTACTGAGTTTTTTTCATCAGTCGGCATGTCATACCTGCGGTAACTTATTGCCGTACACAGGCGCTTGCAATAATGCTCTATAAAGAAACAGAAATGCAACGATTTGACTGAGTAAAGGAAGGAAGGACGGAAAGAAGGATGGAAGGATGGAATTTAGTCAAATTCCCCAAAACTACTCATTACAAGTTTCCTTTCAATGTAATTAAATACAAATCAAATATATCTCTGTGGCTCAAGCAAATTGAAAAAGAGTAGTGGGATCAGTGGAAGATCAGTAGCCAATTGTTACAGAGAAATCTTCATCAGTCTTAGAAAGGTTCACAGAACGTTTGGGTAAGATAGAAATGAAACTGAATGGAAAATCAAAGACATCTGAATTTTTATGTAAAATGTGTATATGTGTACTAAGTATAATTCCCACAAAAACAGATTACACAAATGCACATTTATAGGCCACAATATCATGGATATGTGTGTGCTACTTCCTCCTAAAATACCTAAATTAATTTTTATCTTGATCTTGGATGCACTGACAGTGTTTATTGGATGACTAAATGATGCCTGTTTTTCATTAGTTTTTCCCTATTAGTAGCATAGTTAGCATTCTATATTAATGTTGAGAATACTTCTTCCTCAATTTTCACTTCCTATGCCTCCTTTCACTCCAAGTTCTTGAAGTATTGTGAACATAAATTAACCAAGTTTCAAAACATTTTCTAGTATTGAGAATTATACATGCCTTATTAGCTAAAAGTGAAAAATGGGACAAGTTATATTGAACCCTGCAGAAATGAAAGGCAAAAGCGATCATTTCCTCATCCTCCACTCGTACTGGTATTTTGGTTTACACAGTATTTGTTCTGTTCGTGGAGTAAAACATTGGGAGAACTAAAAATAAAATGCCTTCTTTGTGATGGCTCAACTTCTGGAACAGGCCTACTTGACAGTTTTGTGCTATTTCTAGGCTCACACTGTACTCCCAGACCTACCTGTTGCCTCAGAGAAGTTCTTGGTAACATATCCAAACTCACAGCACCTGCATTAATTCTAATCCACTACAATCATCGGGACTTATCTAGCTTTTTATTTTTATTTTTTTTGAATATACTGTTTATATCACAAATAAGGATCAGAGATATGAAAAGATATTTCATCATTAGATTTCAAAACTTTTTAAAAGGTATCATGGAGTGTTCCAGTGCATGGAGCATTAGAAGGAACCACCCATTAGAAGGAACCACTGCACCTTGGCTTCATCAAGCCCTTCAAAAAGTCATTCCTTTGCTTTTCATTTTATTTCTGTAAGTCACAGTAAATGGCACATCTCTCCATTTACAAAACACAAAAATCTTTAGTACTTAAAAGAAAGACTTGGGTGTTAACTCCATATCCCTGCTTTTCACATTAGAACAATGCTTTTCAGGATATCTGATTGCATCAGTAGACTCCCATCCAGTATCATGGGAATATTGCTTAGATAATTGATACAGTTTTAATGATGTCTCCTTTTTGCTTGGATAGTAGACAGGTGCTCCAACCTTAATACCATCCTACCTTTGAGCTAAAGGAGGTGGCAGTGGCTGTTGATAGTATCTTTCCATTCCCCTGCTCCCAAAGTATGCCTTATTCTTGATCAGTAACTCAGGAAAAAAAAAAACATAAACAAAAAAAATCACCTCATATCTACGTATGTACTTTTGAATTGCCTTGGACTGTCACCAGCTGCAGTACTACAGGTCCAGAATCCTGAGAACAGGTCAGAAAATCTTACAGTTAGCAATAAGACTGACTAATGTACATGGTTAAACTGCATTACCACTTCTGAAGCTGGTGACGACAGTTTGAAATTTCTGCTATTCCTTAGCCTTCCCGTATTTTAGTTGTGGATTGAAGACTGACATGTTCTGAAAACATTCTTCATGACAACAGTAAAAAAAAAAAAA
>VXAA01006688.1:1078460-1128110 GCA_013399115.1 Anseranas semipalmata
AAAAAAAAAAGATTTGAAACAAAGCAGAGCAAGGTGCAGAGCTCTTATTTTAACTGCATATTTTTTCATCTGTTACTACTTTTGTTTCATTTTGTGGAGTGTATTTTCTTATTTTCACAGGTGTCAATCTTCATCTAGGAACTTCTATATTTGCTGGCAGGCAACCTTAATTCTCTTTTAATGACTTTTTCTCTTAGTGAATCAATACTTAATTTTAAAAGGTCTTCCTTTCTTCCTAATCATCTCCTTTATTTTTCCTACTTAAAGGCACATTTAAAAAGGAATTCAATAGCTCAGCTATTTCAGAGGCATTATTACATTTCATATAGAACTGTACGAAATACAGAATATATTGTATTACATATAGTCACAGGTCTGGATTTTTCATTTTAGACTGTGTTTTCCACATATTTTTGTTCCTATTCCCTTCTATGCCTCTGAGTAGTATTAGCAACTCTGGCTATTTGCTGTTCTTGTTTCACCCTGTAGTTTATACACAGTTGGTATCTTTCACTACTTCCTTTGCACAAAAGCTAACAATCAAAGGCTATATTGATAGCTAGTTATGAAAAATAGCATGGTCCATATTACTGTAGCTACTCAATACAATAATATCAGAACGAAACGCACTTTGATATATTTGTTGATGAGTATTTGTGGTCTGGCTTTTCAGTAGTGTTCCTTTGATTTTGCTTTCTGTAGTATTTTTAAGGTTCCTTTCTCTCCAGTTTACTGTTACAACCTATATACTTTGAATTTTATTTCTTTCTCCATTTTCCACAAAGCATTTGCTCTTTCACAAAGCTTCAGCTCTGTAATTAAAATGAAAAGCTAAGTAGAACTATATTATAGTCAACTGGGATTTAGTAAATAACTTGGTCTGCTGCAAACTGATATACTAAGAACGAATACGCTGTTTATAATACATTTTCTTTTGACTTATGCCAGTTCCCCCCCCCTTCATCAAAATGTTTTGGTTGCAAGAAAGAAAAATGTGAAGAAAAAATGAATTATAAACAAAGAACCTTTGTACATTATAAAAAATAAACACATTTCCAAAAAGAATTTAATTATATCAACTTCTGTAAAAGTAAACATTCTCTTGCATTAAGAGAATTAAGAAATGCAATCAGAAATACGAGACTGCAACAGACTGAAAACCAATGCACCAGTAGAGTTATTACATGTTCTAATGCATGAGTATTCCAGACAACAGAATTGAAGCTATGCTAGAAATCAGTAATTTCTTCAATATCTTCCTCATTGAAACCACTTTCTGTTTGGAACCAAAATGTTCAAGACTACGAGAGGATGAAGGCCACTGTTACACAAACATTTAATTCCCACCTATGCTATCACATTAACCAATCCTGAGGAAGATGTCGTGTCACCTTTTAGATTTTCAGGTTGGTAAACTGAGCAAAATGGATGTCATATTCTTTTGACAGTTTGCAGAAATATGAAAATTGGAAATCACACGGAGAAATTCAACACTGTACGATGTATCCTATACAGCTCCAAAATTCAACATCAATGTGTTTAGGTGAGACTAAAGCAGCATACTACACTTGAGTAAGCCTTTGGTAAATGTGATTCTCGTGTCAGTAACAACATGTTACTGATAACATCACTAAGTACATAGAGAATTTTAAACTGTGTTAACTTATTTTAAATGTATTTTTAAACTACACAAATGAATCTTCAGATGAGTATCAGCCTTTTACCCCATCAGAAAAATAAGACCTACTTCTTCCATAAGTTCAAATTGTTTTCCTTTCATGTAAAACTTACACCCCAAAAATCTGTTCCTTTGGAAATAGCTCTAAAGGATTACTGGCAATAAATACAAGGAATGTTTCCTAGCACTACCTAGTGAATTTTTAATGTTCATACCTCATCCATCTCTTTGTAACTCAACAGAGACCGTAAAACATAAGCACAATTTGGATATAGCAAGTTGTCTGTTGAAATAAAGATACCTGTAACTTAGAATCACACTGCTTTATCAAAAATAATAACAGATGTGCAAGATTACTGTATTATTGGTAACATTTTCTATCCATGCATTTTTAAAAAACTGAAAAGATAGGGTGCAAGAATTATTTTAGAACTGAAATTTGCCTCAACCATCTGAAAACTCTTGTTTACTCAGATGTAAGTAGCCTCTTTGTATACATTCAGCATACAAATTTCAATAGTGGTAAGAAAAATAAAAAACATAGTATTTAAAATGAAATTAGTGACCAGTGAGCTATACACACTTTAATGTGAAGTAGGTAATGACTACCCAGGGCTATCAATACTTACTAACAAATATAAACACTTCTTACATCATGAGCAATCTGTATTTCATTTAAATTGAAATATGTAGATTTAAAAAGAGCAGACAGAAGTCTACTCAAATTACAGACAATACAGAGTAACGTCTTAAACTCACTATGTAATTAAGCTCTATCATGGCACATACATCTACCAAATGTTGCCTGGATTTGAGAAGTCTTACTTGGGTCTCTCTTTCCATACTGCATTTTCATACCTCAGGTATTAATACTCAACTCACCTTGTTTGTTTGTTTTTTTTAATAGCTTTTGGAAGTTGGCAGAAGAATGTTTCTGCTTTGTTTTTAACTTTACTTAGTACTTTAATTTTGAAAGGAGACACCCCTCCACACACACACATACACACGCACACATTTTTGACATTTCTTTGCATTTATTCAACATTTGACTGAAGAGTTAATTCAGCTCCACTGAACAATGATAGATGTAATGAACAGAATGGTCTTCCAATGTGAGAGATATTCTCCTCAATTCTTTCTGACAGGCAAGGGATGGTAAATAGACAAAACAGAGTCAAGCTAGGCAGCAAACTTGTAAAAAGAATGACTCTGGTAACGTACAAGGACAGCATGCACATCAATGAATACTTACATAAATGTCTGCACCATAAAATCCATCCTGGTATACAACACTGCAAGGATGCACACACAAAGAAAAACATCCATATTAGTGCATTTCCACATGCAAATGCCACCAACCCCTGCACAGCTGAGGTTAGTCTTGTCACAAGAACAAAGGGAGGGGGGAAGGAAGGCACTCTTCACATTGGTTAAGGAGGTTGGTAGCAATTATCAGAAGTGGAACTGTACTGAGTATAACATCTTTATATGCCAATATAAATAATGTATTTATGCCAAATGCTTAGTTAAAGAGAGGTGAAACATGGCAGAATTGGAAAATACATTTGGTAAGTTTTTGTTTTTGTCTTTTTTTTTTTTTTTTTTAAGAATCCACAAATTGGCAGCATTTCTTCTATAAAAATTTTCAGTGGGCTAATCCTGCAAAACAGTTTTAATAAATTCTCAAAATGTTATTTCCTGAAATACTACTTTCTTATCCTATAATTATGTCAGCCTTCTGAAACAAAGTGATATTTGTCATTACTTAGATGGAAAGCAAAAAGCGTAAGTTTATATGGTGAAATAATTATACTGATGGAAGTCTACCCCTTGGTTCAAATCTCAATAACTAAATGTACACACAGATGAGAATATTCATAGTTACTGCACTGATGCACATTTCTGTAGTGACAACAGGTCTGGTAAGAATATCATAGTGTTATTCTTATAAGAAAAGTATTAACCTTCCTCACTATCATTTTACAACTTTGGCAAACATGCTTGTAATTAGGAGCTATCCTGAATTTGTGGCTGGATACATTACTATGTCTTATCTGAAAAAATGTAGGATTGTTTTGTTGCGAATAACAGTTTACCCAAAGATTGCTGCATTTCAGCTAAGACAAATTCTCAGTGTAAATAATACAAATTTTAGATTCTAAACCCTTCAGGATAAATGACACAATATGACAAAGATGGTTTAAGTGATTATACTAAATAAAACTGGAACTGTGGCCTACCAATTACACACATTATGTAAGTCCAGCAATTTTATATTTATTTGGCAGTTTTGCAACTTAAAATAGGTATTTCCAATATCAGAATCAACCCAAGCTGTTTCAAGAGCTAAATATGAAAGCACGTGGTAGTTTTTCTACAACAATATTTTCAATTTGAGAATACTAGTATCCGAGAATAATACTTATCAAGTTGCTAGCCTAAGCTGTTTTGCAATTCCAACAAGAATTTTCATGTCAGAAGTATAACTGATCTATTCAGGCCAATGACCAAAACCCACAGGGATGAACTGTTATGTGTCTAAGTCAGATTCACTTAAGAAAATGACAAATATGCATACTTGCATATAAACTACATTATACGTTATCAATGATAAAATTTTGCTATGGAATAATAATGTATGAAAACCTGGCTCCACTTAAATCACAGTCTGCCATTTGCTTCAGTTAAGGTCAGAGATTTACTTATGTATTTTTCCATTTGTTAGGACTGAAGAGCAGAATATGCCAAACCTGATCTACATCGTTAGTATTCAGAAAACCTGTTATTTACATTGTAGTGTACCTAGATTTTGTTTTTGATATTCAGATTATTTTAAAAGACTACGTTTTCCTCATACCTGTTTGCATATAAGAAGTAAAACATTCCACATGACTGTGAGGTAGAATAACACAATCATGAACAACACAGGAGTTTTTGTGAGATCGTATACAAATGATACAAAGGTTACTGCAGATGGAGGCCCTTATCAAGAATTTCATATAGCAAGTTTGATTTTCAAATGATACACATTTGAAAAAAAAAAGCATATTTATTCCAAGGGCAAGGACTCCATTTTCTAAATAATCACGTATCTCCTGGACAGGATTACTCATTGCTTTATGTAAGAGGCCAAACTCAGCCTCCACATCAAAATGCTGTTGTACACTGCATGAAATTATTTAACACTTACTAAAACAAGTCTAAAACTGTACATTTTGATGCTTAATGTATAACTCAAGAAAATAACGGTGTTATTTTCAATACTATACAGCTGTGCACAAGACTTGCACAAAATTAGGATAAAGCTGTTTTTTTAATAATGGGATTTAAAAAACAACAACAACAACAACAACAAAACACTCAAATCCTAGTGGTTATACAGTTCAGAAAGAAATTTGTAAGAGGTTACTGAAAAACTAACCCCCAAAATGCCTCATCTAAAGAGAATATCTCATGACAGTGATGCATTCCAGTGCTGATTCATGCTCTCCTCCTGAAGTTCTGAAGTCTCCAAGATGAACATTGAGAAATGTTGATGATAAATCAGTGCACAACAGGAAGATAGAAGTACTATTTTAGTTCTTTTGATCAAAAAAAAAAAAAAGTATTTAACTCACTAGTTCTGGAGCTCAGCCTGTAAAATTAGCAGTGGCAGCCCACAAGAATTGCTTCAGAATTATATTTCAGAACTAATTACCTCCATTATCATTAAGTTCTATGACTACAACTACAGAAATACTAAACATCTGCAAGGTTGATTAATGCCAGAAAAAATATTCGTATTGAAAAACTAAGGTTCTAAGTAAAAGTGGATATAAGGTCCTCATAATTGTTCAGATTTATATGACACGAAGTGCTCGTTTGAATCATGGATCACTTCAACTGTTAAGTGATCATCTAATTCTGTCTCACACCAACTTTAAAAATTGAATATTACCTTATGTGTATTGGGTTTATGAGGCAATGTTTTGGTGGCACGGGTTGGCCTCTGTGAGGAGAGGCCGGGGCTGCCCCATGCCGGACACAGCCGGTTCCAGCCGGCTCCAGGCCCCGCCGCAGGGCCCAGCTGAGCCCCTCAGTGCCGCGGGTGCTGCCGCTGGGACACAGAGTTCAGAGCGGGCAGAGCGGAGCCTGGCCCTGAGGGGAAAGTGTGAGGAGCAGCCCTGCAGCAGCCGGGCCTGAGAAGGAGGAGGGCGGGAGCAGAGGTTCCCCTGCAGCCCCTGGGGAAACCCTGGTGGAGCAGGTATTCCTGGAAGCCTGTGGAGCACTCCACAGCAGAGCAGTTCTGTCCTGAGGGAAGCTGCAGCCCACGGAAAGCCCACACTAGAGCAAAGGGAAAGTATGCTGAGGAAGGAGCAGCAGAGGAACTCTTATGAACTGACTGCAACCCCCCATTGCCCAGCCCCCTGCACCACTCGAGTTGGGTAGGAGGTAGAGGAGTTGAGAATGAAGGAGTGAAGTTGAGCCTAGTAAAAGGGGATAGGCATGAAAGGTGTTAATAATTTTTGTCTTTGTATCTCACCATCCAAGTCTATTTCAATTAGCAATAAATTAAATGAATTCTCCCCAAGTCCAGCCTCTTTTGCCCATGATGATAATCGGTAGGTGATCTCCCTGTCTTTATCCTGACCCACGAGCTTCTTCATCTTATTTTCTCCCTCTGTCCTGCTGAGGAGGGGGAGTGAGGGAGTGGCTGGGCAAGAGTCTGGCAGCCAGCCAAGATCAACCCACCACAGAATGTTAAAACATACTATTTTCAACTATTATTGAACATTATGATTCAGAAAATAACACGTTTGAGAGAACGTGTCAAAAAGAGGACCTATTTCCTTCCTCCTCTTGGTGATTTGTGAATTTATAGTGAAGATCTCTCAGGATAAATAGGGGCTGAAACGCTTCAAATTCCCAGATGCAGCTGGTTGTAATCTTGGGTAGGTTAGTCCATTTTTCTAGGCCTTCCTTTTACATATAATGCTCAGTCATGTACAGACAAACATATTTTGAATTCTGAATCTGTAACTGCTTAATAAATGTTATACTGGAGGAAGTACCCAACACTAAAATGAGACACAAATGCATGACTCTATCATTAAACAAGGTTAGTATTGAGATGAAGTGACAGAATCAGGCAGATGAGTATACATTCCCAAGCAGGACATGCACTATGAAAAGAAATCAGCTGATTTTATCTAATTTCCTCCATACGACTTTGTAATATGATGTTAAATGTAAGACCTTGTGCTTCTTTTGAAGTCGGTCTCCTAATTTTCTTCACATTTTCATAGATTTTCAGTCTATTTTCTCCATTCACTGTCCTTGTCACTTGTTGATTCCTGTCACTGAATCTTATCATTGGAGTCAAATATGTTTTCTAACCGCCCCCTTCATCAGAAGGACAAAGTGTAAAGCATCAAGAGGTATGTTTTACTCTTGCACTTTTCTTTCCTTCAGTATATAATTTTCCAAAGGGTAATTTGCTTGACTCATCATCCCCTTTTCTCTCTCTGAAGCTGTAGGCAGAGAACAGATAAGTCTCAAGCATGGGAAGAGACTGAATGCATCTCATAGGGACCCATCTTGCCACAGCTCTTTTTACACTTTATTTTCAAAAAAGTGTCCTGGCAGACACATAAATCTTGAGTTCCTTGTAAACCAACACAGGGTGTGGAAATAGCCATGTTATTGAAATCTGAATTACTTCACCCAGGAACGGCTGATATGTTAATGCATTACCTGGAGGCATTAAAATAAGAACAACAAATTTGGGGAATTTATTCATCTGTATTTTATGATTTTATAGTGCTAAGGAAAACTCAAAGAAGAGAGAAACCTTGATTTAATAAGAAAACATCCATCTAAATAATATCATATGTGGCAATCATTGCCTGAAATTATTTTTTGATAAATATGAAACAGCTTTCTCACCAGCTATTAAACAAGTGCATTGCATGGGTTTAACTGCTTTATTTCATTCTCTGTGTCTTATAATATATATATATTTTTGTAAATTTATTAAACAAACTCTTTAGTAGTTTAGATTCCACCTATATAATATTCTGGGAGGACTACATCTGCCTTTATTATCATTTTTCTATCCTTATCTTGAAAAGGATTGGGTCAAATAATCTGTCAATGGCATAAGACAGTTCTTGCGTGTGCAAACCTTCATTCAGTAACTTCATACCATATATGACCCTCAGCCATACAAACAATCTGCACAAGTTAACATAAATAACCTAAAGCAGATTTAAGTGCATGGAGGGATTGATTTAGTGCAACAAATGGGCATTACAATCATGATTTGAGCCATTGCAATAGAAGTCACAGTTATAGTGCACTATTTCTCCTCCATCACAATTAAGAGAAAGCACCTGATGAACAAAAATTTTCCATTTTCTGATTGCTAGTAGGGTCACCTTCACTGTCCTAAACATATTTTCCAGTTTTTGATCTCTGCTGAAATCACAGTATACCTTTTATGCCTTCATGAGACAAGTAATAGAAGAGATGCAATTATAACCTTATTTAAAATAAACCAAAGACAGGATTTTCAACACTAATACCACAACTTTCACTGTTGTGAATATAGAATTGAAACTCCTGTATGAGACTTAATAATACCACCCTTCCAGCTTTCAGTGTTCGCTAATTCTGGGTTTTTGTCTTTCCAGTTTCAACATTTTCTGCCATGAAAAAATTACAGTATTTGCTTTGGAAATTAATTGAGGGCATTGCTGCAGAGAACAGAGCTGAAAGACATAAATCACTATGAGCTGGCAAACACGCTTTTTTGTTCTAACAATTGCACATATGTACAAAGCAGAGTCCCAAGTAAGAGAAAGTTTCTGTGAGCCCAAAGAAACCTATTGGAAAAAAAAGCATAACCACTGTGCAAAAAGTAGTAGATGTAGTAGCTTATATTAATTATGCTTCTTTCTTAATTTCCGAATAAGGTGTTGGAAAATGTAGCTTCTTTTTTTATTATTTTGAATCAGTATTTGAACAAAGGGGAATAGTTCCTGAATCATAGAATATCCTGAGTTGGAAGGTACCCATAAGGATCATCGAGTCCAACTCCTGGCTCCACACATGGTCTGAACTCTGATCTTTGGGTAGACCTGTGTCTGAGAGCATAGTCCAAACGCTTCTTAAACTCTGACAGGCTTGGTGCCGTGACAACATCCCTGGGGAGCGTGTTCCAGTGTGTGACCACCCTCTCGGTGAAGAACCTCTTCCTGACATCCAACCTGAACCTCCCCTGTCGCAGCTTGACTCCATTCCCTCGGGTCCTCTTGCTGTCACCAGAGAGAAGAGATCGGCGCCAGCCCCCCCGCTCCCCCTCGTGAGGAAGCTGTAGACCGCGATGAGGTCTCCCCTCAGCCTCCTCTTTTCCAGGCTGAACAAACCAAGTGACCTCAGCTGCTCCTTGTATGTCTTCCCCTCTAGGCCCTCAACATCTTGGTAGCCCTTCTCTGAACACTCTCCAATAGTTTCATGTCCTTTTTGTACTGTGGTGCCCAGAACTGCACACAGTACTCAAGGTGAGGCCGCACCAGTGCAGAGCAGAGCGGGACAATCACTTCCCTCAACCGACTAGCAATGCCGTGCCTGATGCACCCCAGGATACGGTTGGCCCTCCTGGCTGCCAGGGCACACTGCTGGATCATATTCAACTTGCTATCAAACAAAACCCCCAGATCCCTCTCTGCAGGGCTGCTCTCCAGCGTCTCGCCCCCCAGCCTGTACGTGTAGCCAGGGTTGCCCCTTCCCAGGTGCAGGACCCGGCACTTGCTCTTGTTAAACTTCATGCGGTTGGTGATTGCCCAGCTCTCCAATCTGTCCAGATCTCTCTGCAAGGCCTTTCTACCCTCGACAGAGTCAACAACTCCTCCCAGTTTAGTATCATCAGCAAACTTACTCAAAACACCTTCTAGTCCTACAACCAAATCATTTATGAAAATGCTGAAAAGAACTGGCCCTAAAATGGAGCCCTGGGGGACCCCACTGGTGACTGGCTGCCAGCCTGATGTAACCCCATTTACCATAACCCTTTGAGCCCTACCCATCAGCCAATTGTTCACCCATCGTATTATGTTTTTATCTAGCTGTATGCTGGACATTTTGCCCAGTAGGATCCTATGGGAAACTATGTCAAAAGCTTTAATGAAATCCAAGAAGATTACATCAACTGGCTTCCCTTGATTGACTAGATGGGTGATCTTATCATAAAAGGAAGTTAAATTTGTTAAGCAGGACCTACCCCTCGTGAACCCATGTTGGCTGTTATATTCTTTACTTCTCTTCTTTTTTTACTTTACTTCTCTTATATTCTTTACTTCTCTTTACACATATCACACCTTTCTTTAATACTTTCTTTCCTTCTTACAATCCACAAGATTCTAAATTAATCCTTTGCATTTTTTTTTCTTTCTTAACTACTCTGCCTTCATTTTACTCATCAATCTGCATTCTCTCTGCATACAGTGCATGGGATCTGACAAAACTTCCATGTTCCCAGCCATTAAATCCAGTTATATACTTCATGTGCCTACTCTCCACATTTCTCATTCACTGAAATCATGGCTAGAACACCCAACAGAACAAGAAGTAGGACATCCAGGAACTAATCTCACAACTCAGATCTGTTTGCTGACATTTTTTCTTAGAAACAGACAAGTTCCACCCCCAAGCTTGGCTGACTATATACAGAAGTTGAGAGCTCCTCCTTCCATTTCTTCACAAACTACAAAACTTCTTAGATAAGAAGAGATTGTTACATGCCTCTAAACCAGAAAAATGAAAGAGAGAAAAACATATTGTTATTCCCCATTTTCCCAGGAAAAAGACCAGAAGTGGAGATACGGACTTAAAGTTATTTCTCCATTAGGTTCATCAGAATTAGGAGTGCATGTGATTTATGCACAAAGTCATCACACACTAAACTTGTGAGGACCTTAAGGAAAGTGATGCTGGAATAGAAGAGCTTCATGTTAGTTTAAGCTGCAATACTACCAGATATGCAGTGATGGACACTTGCTTTTCTTGACAACAGTTTAAAGATGGAGCACCATACTCATCATGTTTTGATATTTGGCAAGTGATTTTCAAGAATGCTGAGCTACCAGTTTCTGCAGAGTTCAAAAGCAATTACAAATTTCAAAATCACATCACCTACTTCTAGTAGTGTGCTAAAGAAAACAAAACCTGCTTCTTTCTCCTTTATTTTGGCAATGTAAATACTGCCAACTGCATCCAAAATCTGTAATAAGAGTACCTTTACTAGTAGCTTCAGCTTTATTATGACATTTTTTTGTACCATTAGTAGGCACTGCATGAATAAAATAAACAATTCTAGAAAGACACGGGTCAAGGCAAGAAGACTTTTTTTTTTTTTTTTTTTTGTACATTAATGTCTTTTTTCTTTTTCTTTTTTTTAACAAATATCTTTTAAAAATTATTTTGTACAAAACACTACCTAATAGCGAGAGAAGCCTGCAAGAAAGGCCAAAGAAGCAGTGAGCTCAAAACCTCCCACCTGAAAGCTGACCCAAAAAGGAAGGTATGAAAAGATTTTAATCAACTTAGTAACTGCTTTGCTCCTCAACCAAGTTACCAATCTTGCTGTGAAATACCCAGAGAGTCCCCTGAGACGAGCAGACAATAGCTCATAGTTGTGCTCCCATAGACAGGCTCTGCCCTCTCTGCACCTCTCATGCCATATACATGACCATTTCTTGCTTCTGTTCCTCCCCCAGCACAGTCTTGAAGCTAAGATTTGGAACCAATGTAGATCTCTAAAAACGTAAACATTCTGTTTTCTCCAGGAGGTTTTATGGTGCATAAGTGAATTGTACATACCAAGTTGTGAGCAAGCTGCACATTGTAGTATTTTAAGGCATTAGAAATGATGCCACAGTTGCTAAAAATGATTTTCCATGAGTCAATAAACAAGACTATCTCAAGGAATTACTGAAATGCCTCACTCTCAACTAAAGGATCCATTAATTATTTATCTATTGCTACATATCTCATGAACACTGACTTCATTTTAAAGTGACACATTTATAGCATGCATGATGTCCTTGATTTATAAGAAAACAGTGGCCCTACATATGCCTGCATTCACCAGTTTTCTCAGACTTAGCAAAGTGTGCCATACTTGCTGTTCTCCAGTGAGGCACAGCAGAAGAGAGCTTTCCGTAAGAATACACACTAACTTGTTTTGCCTAAGAAGAAGATCTTCCAGATTTCCGTACAGACTGGGACACATTATCATTTCTTAACTTTGTTGAGAAGTTACAGTCAGTATCACATAGGACATCAGTGAACAAGAATAAATACAGATTCAAGGGAAACTGAATAGAAAGGTTTTTGTTACACTGCAGGGAATCTTGAAATAGTGCTGCTGAGATATCCACTAGTAAGAAGCTGTCAGACTACTATGAGAAATACATGTTCTTAGATTTGCAGTTGATTTCCAATTTGAAAGTGATTGTTTCAGTTCTAAAGCTTTTGAATAGAAACAAATCAGTGCGCAAAAGATTATTTCAAATCAATTATTATAGTTCATTTGTAAGCTTTCGAAGATTAAAGAAATAAAAAAGAAAAAATCTTTTCTAACCAGCTCTACATTTTACATTTACGTGTGGGTACTTTTTAAAAAAGGAAATTATATTTTTCTAACTATATGTTGCTGCGATTTACTGTAAAGTTAAGTTAAAATAGTTACAGTTAAAATTCATATCATACAAAAATGTATGAGGCAACTTTTTTTTTAATCATTGAAAATATTTTTGTATGAAACTTATTGCTTGGCTATAAGCTGGGCTACTTACTTGAGTGAAAAATGAAAGCTTGCTACTAAATGAATTGCAAAACAGCATTCAAAGCTTTTTCCATTTTTCTTATCAACAAATGATATTCTAAGTTGTTTGCTTCCTTCTGTAAGTTCATTCATTCTCTGTGATCTCTTTATTTTCTCTGTAATTGTCCCTGGCTCCTACTTCCATTGTAACTGAAAACAACATACTTATAGTTTATTTTCATTGATTAAGGATTTTTTCTGATGTAAATCCCTTTTTGCCTCTTCGATAGGTCAGACTACATAATGGGTGAGCACAGAAGAAAGCACTGAAAAGAAATTCCAAGTTGCATTACTATATCAATGAAGTTACTAGCAGAAGATATAATACACTAGATGAAAGAAATTATTTCAGAATAAAGCTTTATTTATCCAACTGTGGACCAGCGCAACAGAGGTATGTTAGGATCTGCACTGATCCATGAATTGCAAAAGCTGGAAATCTGCGTATTAGAAAGCAGTGTGATATTTTAAACATAGGTGGACAGAAAAATATACTGGACTAATATCTGTATTTAGACCTATCGCAATTAAGACAAAGACTCTTAATTTAGCTTATCAATTGAGTCAGACCGTATTAGAAAAACACACTGATTGGCAGAGGAAAGTCCTAGATTACCAAGGGTTTATCTCAGACAGCTGGAAGTCATCATACCAATGAAAAGATGCAACATCTCTCCTGACTCAATGCATGGCTCTCTCTGAAATCAACTGTAAGGACAGGTCAGGAAGGCAGATTAGATCTGTCCAACCTAACTGTCAAACCATCCTGCAGAAGAGTGCTGAGATCATCTCTTGGAATCCAGTTCTGAAACACTGCTGAACCTGACTGCAGTGCAGGCATTTGTATTAATTTACAACAGGATCACAGAATCATAGAATGGCTTGGGTTGGAAGGGACCTTAAAGATCATCTGTTTCCAACCCCCCTGCTGTAGGCAGGGATGCCACCCACTAGATCAGGTTGGCCAGGGCCCTATCCAACCTGGCCTTGAACACCTCCAGGGATGGGGCACCCACAATTTCTCTGGGCAACCTGTTCCAGTGCCTCACCACCCTCACAGCGAAGAATTTCTTCCTAACATCTAATCTAAATTAGTTTAAAACCATTGCCCCTTGTCCTCTCATTATCAACCTGAGTAAAAAGTCCCTCTCCATCCTTTTTATAAGCCCCCTTTAAGTATTGAAAGGTCATGGTGAGGTCTCCCCGGAGCCTTCTCTTCTCCAGGCTGAACATCCCCAGCTCTCTCAGCCTTTCTTCATAGGAGAGGTGTTCCAGCCCTCTGATCATCTTTGTGGCCCTCCTCTGGACCCGTTCTAACAGGTTCACATCTTTCTTGTGCTGGGGGCCCCAGGCCTGGACACAGTACTCCACAATACTTACATCTAACTTAGTATCAAAAGATGCTGAAACCAAGCAGTACAGTTGTATGAGAATATATCTGTATTATGCTTAGAAATTTAAGTCTTCCTGCTGAGTCACTGTACTAACTAAACATTTATATGTAACACACACACACTCACACACAGAGCACCCCTTAAATTAAGGGAAATGTAAGTTAGTTACTGGTCTGAAAGTATTTATTTATTTTGCAAATACTAACAAAAAAATTATTGTCCAATTAAAAAATTGCATCCCACATAAATGGTTTATATTTTCCTATATTACTTTATGACTTTGTGTTAAACACAGGTGTTGCATTCATGAAGTCATGAAACTGATAATAACATAATCCGATCTCCCTACATATTAGACACACTGCTCAAATTTAAGAAATTCTTTTTAAAATAAGTAGCAATGGACAGAGTCATTTTATTTTCTAACCAGACAACTTCTAAAGTAGAATAATTTATTTTTAAAGGGTTAAATTTAGGAGAAAAAAAAAAAAGTTAACTGTGCATGTATGTGTACACACACACATACATATGAGTCCCTTGCTAACTCCATAGACCTTTAAGTCAGCTTACTGGCTAGCAGTATAGATCAAAAATAGTTAAAGAAAACTTAACTGTGGAACAAGAAATCAAAAAATTGTGAATTCATGTTCTTCAAGATCGCATCAAATATTCTTTTCAAATTAAAGCTTAAATAAGGCTCAGCAAATGTAGGGCTGCTCTCATCCTCAAGCTCAGAGCGGGAATCAGCTTTGGGTCTTAGTCAACAGAGCCTATAATATAAAGTTGGTAAACAGCTAAAGCCTTGAAAGCACAAAGGAAAATTAGAAAATAGTATCTGTGCTTGCATTATGCAATATATGTAAGTATGTTTATTTCATACATGCAGTACCCATTTCATAGCTGAGACATCCAGATATGAAATTGGTCCTGTAGGACATTCTAAAATTGTTCCCTTCATTGCCATGTACAAACACCTGGACTACCTCTAAAGATGATAGTCTAGGCAACAGTAGGGTGCTTCGGTGGGATGCCATCCTTGTTCAAAGGTACCTCAGGCAATCTTTTTCAAAAATCATGCTGTCGTCCTCCATTAAGTAAAAGTGGTAGTATTTAGCTTATTAAACTACACAAAGCACTTAAAGAAAAAAAATATATAGTTCACTTTTACAAAATAAACCTGATTCTTTGTCATCATTTTTATATTAATTTTTCAAAGAGCTTATTTCGCTGAGGGGATACCGCCCAATGTGAAGGAACGGTCAAAGTGTGTGTCTCAAATATCACTGAAAATTTAGCTCAGTGGCTGACTGACTCGATTTGCAAACCTGTCTAGAAAAAAGACATGCCTTTTGGCTTAATCAAATAAAAGCTTCATGAGAAACTGCTTCCAACCAGAGACAGGTATAGTCAGCTTACTTGCAAAAGGCTGGTAGGGGGTCTAAACAAACTAATGCAGCTGGAAACACACTGGTACTCCCTTAACGATAATATTAAACAATATCGATATTACCAGCTTCCAATACTATGACAGCATCGCAGTATAGATCTTGTGCCTCATTCTGTATTGCCTTGTATCACTTGGTCCATTTCTTTCTGCAATTCCAGACCTTATGTCTCCAGCCAACATATTCCAGACCCCTCCCTGAACTTGGAGTATTGTGATCCACATCATTATTATGTTCTGACAATATGGAAAGGATCAAGCCAAAATTAGCCTTTGATATCTTCGACTAACTTTTCTCAGCAGAGTGCCAGGGAAGTCTGGGGTGGGAAACTAGTGAAGGGCACCTGCCTTCTACTGTAATGAAGTAGGAGGACAGGGTCTCAGCGCATCTTGTGCTGCAAGCTTCCTTACAGGGGGATATCCAAAGTGAGACCAGATGAGCTGTGGAACAGCATTATAGTAAGGACAGAGAGAGGTCGCCTTCCCTCCATGATTTTCCAAACCTTCCTGACCCTTTCCCAGAAAGATCTGGTTCCTCTACAGAGAAGCAGTGGCATATCTACTACAAAATGTTATCACAAAATACTGTTTTGGCCTGCGTTCTGCTGTGTTTACTGGTTTCCAAAACTTACCAATTTCTTAATAGCTGAAAATCTTTTGATAGTGCAAGGGCTTTTAAAGATCATATGCAGCATACAAAACCTTTCTGTGTCAGGATTTACAGAGCTAAAAGAAGAATTTTCTTCCTTCTTTCCCTCAGAAATATACCATGCTTTTACACATCTGAATTAACAGAAGATGGAGTTTCCAAAAATGATTACTATGCATTTCTCTTTTTCGTTCCTTAATTGTTGGCTTTAATAATGTAGGTCACTGACAGTGAAATTTTAAGGTGTTATTTAAGCAGACACATACCAGAAAGCACACAGCCCTGAGAGAAGCAGCCCAGATTTCTATCTTGGTAAAAATGTCAACTAGAAAAACTAAACAAATTGGAAAAACAAAACAAAACAAAAGAAAACCACTAAGCCTTTAGGTCCAGAGACAACTTTCAGTGGGTGATTTGAAGAAAAAGAAGTTACTTGATCCAACCTCCTTAATAACCAGATGTTTGCAATCATCAAAAATACATCTTTAGCTGAAACAATTTCTCTGTTCCAAAGCATTCAGTCTCTAAGAGCATTTACATAACAATATGTGACACCTCAAATGCTTAAGGCCACCAACCATGGCAGTACAAATTACAGTCATTTTTCAATACTCTGTGCAAGGTGCGCCACTTCCAGTGCTGGGATTGGTTGCATGCTGCATTGGTTTCTGCAGTGAGACACGACCAGCATGCACCACAGCTACAAACAGTTTGCAGCCTTTGGAGATTCATGGTAATAGGTAAAAAAAAGGCTGATGTCCTTACCCGCCATAGGCTGGAATTGGAGGAGGGGGTGCTGCTGCACGAAACGTGTTGTACACTGTGCGACCTCGGCCTCTTAGATGTGCACCTCTGTAAGCAGCAGCTGCAGTTGCAGCTGGGTAGGGAAATCCTGGCACTGTGAAGAAGAGGAGAGGAATATAAAATATTCAGATCAATCTGGTGTTTGAAAACCAGGTAACATATTGGTAATGTAGCCGCATGTTTGTGCTTATATTAATGGCCTGTAACTGGATGAGGGCGTTGTCAAATAAGTAAATTATTAGCCTTTTAACCAGAGGCCTCATCTTCTTACACAAGATCTTTTTATGCAACTAGGAGACAGCAAAATAGGAATTTAGATGGCAGTATCACAGGTAGCTCTGATTTTCCTGGAAGACACTCATTATTATAAACAATATTGTTAGTTGTAGCCAACACTGCTGAAAAGAGACTTTTGAGGCCAAAGCCACCCAGCTCAGGCTTAAATTTGTAGTACCAGAGAAATTTCTGTCATATCATTGGATCTATCTTCAGAGTTTGCCATGCTTTGAGTTGGGGTGAAACATTGGACCAGGTGACCTCCAAAAGTCCATTTCAATATAAATTATTCAATGGTTTTACAAACATAACAGAACTTCATTTTTGTTCAAAAAGTTGGTTATTAACAGGTTTGAATTGTGTTTCAAGTGAAAAAAAGATAGAGCAAGAGCTTTCTCAGACTTGGGGGTATATCTTGTTCATAATGGTACCTGTTATTTCTTCAAAGGCAAGACTTACATAGCTTGGAAATAGCTATATGCCTTCAGATAATATTAAGACCAAATAGGAACAATTTAGACATATAAAGAAGAAATAAACTCAGATAATTTTATATTCTTATGTAATTTTATATTATTATGTTAATAAATGTAAACATTAATTACTATTCCATGTGAAACAAAATATTTTCATCAGAAATTGAGCAGTAATATAGTAATGCTTAGATTTTTTTTTTTCTGTAAAATATCTGTAAAAACTTCTCTCTTCACGAACACTTTAATAAAAAGAGAAAAAATGAAAGTTTCCACTTTACTTTCTCTGCCAGTTTTTTAAGCAATACTTCATTATTCATTTCTCCTTTGGACATATATTGCTGGCCAATGTTAGAACAGGTATTTTTGGAACTAATTCATCAGAGAGACAGAAAATTAAATCCAGGTCTGGTGGCACTCAGGTTACTTTAGTTGTGCTTCACTGTATTGAATTATGTAAATAAAGAGATAAATAAATATTTTTTAGTAATGCCCTAATAAAAACATACAAATGGAAGAAATGATGTGTAAGTTTTTCAAGTCTGAAATATGACTTCAATACAAATTTGTCTTTCATGTGTTTTAGAATTAAATTTTAAAAGTAGCCTTGAATTTGAAATAAAGAAAATAAAAATTTCTCAACTTGGCTGAACACATGAATGAAAATACTGTAATTATGGTAACTTCATTATAGCCTTACTACTATGTCTTTTAGCCTTTGCTAGGCCCCTCTCACTGAAGAGTCTGGCCAGGAAAACATACCTGAAATGGTAGATATCTTAAATGATAAGCCTGAAGGTTGATATTCTGTAGCTAACTTCAATAAATGTGGTTGTAGGGACACTCCTGAACTACCAAGAATAAGAGAAATTTCTCTGACCTCAATGCCATTGACAATTAATGAAATCTGACAACCTTTGAGCAGTTTGGACAACTTCTTCACTTACGTGTGCATCTGTAGTTCTCTACATACCAATAGAAAACCCACTTTTCCAAGAAAAATAGAAGCAGTGGTAAAGAAAAACAAACCAACTTGAAAAAAACTAAACTCGAGCAGTCTAATGTATCTAACAACACTGTGGGTTTACACTCCATAATCTGGGAACCCCTACTCTAAGATCTGTTTCAGCAATTAATTCTTATTAGTTAACATCCATATTTGGTGATATTTAGAGCAGTTAAGTAGTCAATCTTCTTTCAGTGAAACCCTCAGGCTCCTAGACAATCTTTCTTCCGTAAAATGTACTGTTTGACATTAACTCACCAATTCCTCCCTACAGCCTCACACCCTAGATATGTGTGTGAATAATGGACCTCTCTCTTAATTTCAGAAGAAAGGGGTAACTAGCTCTAAGAAAAGCCAACTGGAATTGTGCAGAAATTGCATGGCAGACACTGAGGATATGCCTGTGTGAAAGCATGAATTCCTAATGTGTTTTGTATTTTTTTTTTCCTTTTAATTGTCCCATTCAATATAGCTTTCACACAGTCAGTTTAAGATATGTATTTTGCAATAATTGAACATTTATCCTAAATACTCTTCTTCATGGTGGCCATGCCTTGGAAAGAATTACACATCTTTGACAGTGAACAAAGAAATATCACTGCAAAAGCAGAGCACCCCCATCAATGATGGAGTACAAATGAATTGAAAATGTTTTTTAAAAACAAAATGACTTTTTTTTTTTTTTTAATGAGAAAGAAGGCTTTCTCTTTGCATGTGCTTTCTCTTATGAAAGAGAAGAAAAAGCTAGAAAAGAGAGAATGCAGGAAGAGTCACTTAGCCCCTCAGTGTTTACCAAATCCAAAGTCTATACTGGAGGCCAATCCCAGCATTCATGGGAGATGCTATGATAAGACAGGGGTTTCTGCCATTTTTTAAAGGATCTGTATTTTTTCTGTGATGTGGTAGAATGAAAAGTCTGAAGTAATTTCACTGTTTTGCTATGCTCACCTTGCATTGCCTTAAGAAAATCATGAAGTATAAAATGTCTAGAGCCCAGCAAAACTCTAGAAAATCTTACAGAAGCAACTAAAAGTTAGAGCAATGATCTGGAGTTCTGTAAAGAAGAGGATAAGACATGATGGAAACTAAGCCTGAGAAATATGGAACTAAGAATGGCATTGCAAGGTCTTATAAGAAAGAGAGCTCATATATAGTAGAATTATATCCATCCCCCCCAAAAAATTACTTGGGTCAGCCTGAAAAACAGAATATGTGAAAACTTGCCTTCTAATTGCAGGTAGTATTATTAAAGATTCCAGTTATTGCCAGAGGTATAATAATTGGCAAGATCATGCCACTCTGGATTTGACTTCAACAAAAAAAATGATGCTACTTCATCCCAGCTGAGAAATCAGGTGGTTAGGAGTATGCAATAACCACAGAATTTATTTTGCTACCAACTTTTTAATATCCTTACCCCAAAAATAACCAGAAGTAACACAACTGAATAATGGACTTAATAAAAGCAATTTTATAAAAAGGGCTCTCCCATCAGGAAGCATTAAGGACATCAACCAGCCCCCAAAGTAATGAATGTACTAGCCAGGAAGGGTAAACATTTAATGACTTAAAGTTTGTAGGTCAACCTTCCTTAGTGCCACAGTGCCAAACAACTGAAACTCAGTCAGTGAAAATGCTATTATAATGGCATTGAAAATGTGTTCCACTCTCAGCTGGGAAACATCCCACTCCCACTCCACTTCTAAACAAAAGTACCTTAAATTTAGCAAAGTAATTGATGACTGGAATTCTGACCTATGATAGGGAAAAGGCAAATTTCACCAACTATACATCCTTGGTGATGATGTGAGGTTAAAAAGGAAAAAAATTACAGACATTTCTAAGGACAGTATATAATAAAATATAAGCCAAAGAAGCAATTTACTTTCTTGTCTAATAGTCTGTATCAGTTCTATAGTTAGTTATTAAGCTATTCAAATATGAATGGGACTGCAACTGCAACAACAACAAAGCAGTTCACACAATGGAACTGCACTTTTACTTTTTCTAATGAAAAGAGTAAAAGTGCTTGTTTTTTGCCTAGTACGATTATCAGAAAACACAAATCATCTTGTACTACAGCCTAAATGAAATTATTTTAGGAATATTAATTTGGTTAAGATTCCTCTTTAAATTTATTTTTTCTATATTTAGGAGGATAAAAATGAAAAAAAACCCACAGATTATTACAATGAAAATTGTCTAAAAATTTCTCTCTTCTGGATACTTTGTAAACATGGAAACACTGTCATAGTATCTTCATCAAACTTCAGTTTAGATCTCAAACATGAAATCTGGTCAGCAAAATGCAATGTTTAAGAAAATTAAAAGGCATTAGGAATTAACAGGATTCATGTTACAATATGGATAAAATTTAAGTAACTAATGATTTTATATAGAAAAGAAATACAAGCATGAGGGAAAGATCCCTTTCATCCCAATCATGTTTGTGTTCACAGATGAAATTTAATCAAATCTTAATTTCTCCCAAAAGATGTAATATATAAGCATAGCTTTTATTCATTTTTTATTAAAAGAATATGACAGGTAGTGGATTTTCTAGACCCTGCATCTCAACATATGCTTTGGAAAACAAAGACTGTCTGAACACTGACAAAGCTTGAGTTCCAAAAAGGAGGCACACAACCTGATAAAAAAAATACTTAAGGGTTACACGCTGTGTATTAAAGTTTTAAAGCTTTGGGATAGATGGAAGAGTAGCAGATGTAAAAAACAACAGGGGGCAGATTTTGTATCAAAGCCATAAAAATATACAGCCATTTTAATGGGCAATTATTCTTTGCATTTGTGCTGTGGTTTGAATTTGTATGAGTGTGCCATATGCCTCAAGAAAGGTGTGCCATCAAAATGGATGAATGAATCTACCTCTCATCATTCCTAATCTCTCCTGCTCTACACAAACTATCAGGTCATCTGCTATCAAGAGTTTTCCAATGTTTTATGTTGAAGAATTTTAATGCTACATTGTGTTGGAATCAGGTTATAGCTATTTACTGCAAGGTAGTTTAACTGTTAGAAATACAGGAAGACACATTTATATTATTCCCAAAATTTAGGAGGATCCCCATTGAGGAAATACTTCAGAAGTGCTGGACAATAAATTAAGAACAAAAAGGCGTAATAGGTAATATGCTGAGGAAGGCTAAGCAAAATAATCTGTATCATATTATCTGAGATTTCTGGAACAGAATCAGGAATTTATCCTGATGTATGCTGTGTAGTGAGTCACTTAACTATTACTATTATTAAGGTCACTTGACCTTAATAGTAATAAGTCGTGTCACTTGTCATTGTTTAAAACAATAATAAAAACTATGTTAAAGATGATGCCTATAGATCTTTGCATTTAAATAGAAATTACAGTGCAAGTGAAAGCTCCATTACTACAGCTTTTAAAATACAAAAGTTTTTAATATTTTATATATATCTTTGAAGTGTGAAAAACTCTAGAAAGTTCACAATGTTTAAAAATAGCAAGCTAAAAAAAAACATTTTTTCACCTGTCCTTTTTGTGAGATGATTATCCCTGGGATGCAATTGTGAATTAACCTACTTCAAAGGAAATTTGCCATATATGTCAAATACAGGCATGACTGGTTCCTTCTATTTCTTTAATTCAAAATATAAACAATATATTTATTTTTAAAACAAAATTAGTGGAGCAATGCTTTCCTTACCATTGTACAAAAATACATGTCAATATTAAACACTGTTGTTTAGGAATTAATAAATCTGGATTTTGGATAAACAATTTCTTATAGGATGTTCTCATTTGAAATGCATTGAAAAGGAAAACAAAAATCTCTAATTAATGTACAAGTCTAATCACCATTCTCCACATGGAAGAGTAATTTTTCACTGTTCATTTGCTCAGTGTAATCTCAAAACTGACATAACACAAAAGCAATGGCCTATAAATCTGCTCTCATTTGTTTCTTTAATATTCATATTCCATTGAACTACAGCTGCTTGTTGCTGCAGTCTATTACAACATGCAAAACTGTCGATAAAAATATTATGAAAGGCAAGACGTGTTTCTTCATGGCTCTGTGTACCATTTATTTTGAAAAAAAAATAACAATAAATGACTCATGGATTGTCCCTTAGTTTGCTGCACGCTGGGCGATTAGTGATTAATTACCTTGCTGCAAATTGACATGGCACAAGGAAATTGACACAGCTCTGATTAATTAACTTATTATGCGAGACAGTTACTTACAAAACACTGCACACTGTAATTGAATCCCTTTACACAACACTTTAGCATTAAGTTTCCAGACAAATCCAAATTAGCCCAAAATTTCACATAAATTTTGTGACTTTTTTTTTTTATAATAAAGTATGCCCTGAAAGATTACTATTTCTAGAGAGAGCAACCACTGGCAGCTGCTTTAAGACACTTTTCAACTATTTCATCCTCAGATATATGAAAAATAAGATTTTAAGTTTTTTCTATAACAAATCATCAACATAATCAAATGCACTCAAAAAATATGCATAGCATATTTCAGCAAAAAAAAGCAACTTCCTATTTAGTGTGCTTATTCTTATGCTAAATTGTATGAGGACAATTAACTGTTCCAAAAAAAGTTGCTGTTTGATTACCTTTGCCTTAAATTTGCTTCCACATCCAATTGGTCTATTATACCAACAATGACTTGCACATACTGAATACACACCTATTTGCTCTTTTTTTTTCCCATCTTCTCTAATGTACAAATAAATAAACTGCCACTGGATTCTATGTATATTGACACCATTTTATAACCCTTAAAAAAAAATCTTGATGCCAAAACCTGGACACTATCTTATCTTTTTGACTAAACTTTTCTACAGTGAGGGTGCCGGAGCCCTGGTACAGGTTGCCCACAGAGGTCGTGAAGTCTCCTCCTTGGAGATCTCCAAAAGCTGCCTGGCCATGGGCCTGGGCAGCAGCTCTGGGTGGCCCTGCTGGAGCAGGGCTGGAGCAGGGGGACCCAGAGGTCCCTGCCAGCCTCAGCCATGCTGTTATTTGGTCATTCAGTAACTCTGTAATTATCAGAAACTCCTGTACATTTTACTGGCCTATATGTTTGGCCACCTGAGTCCCTCAGATATCAATGGATTTCTCCTAAAATGCAGAAAAAAATGGAGGATGTGGAGGAATAAAAAATGAACAGATAAGATAATTGAGGATTTTTTGTAAAGCTATGTAATTATACTGACCTACAACTCTGAACAACTCGTGGTCAAATTACTTATGATGTACTTAATAACTAAATAAGAGTATTGCATAGTTGATATTACAGAGCATAGTTGACTTTTTGCAAAAGAAACTACTAACAAACAAGAAAAAGCTCAGTAGGTAAAAACAAAAAACAAAGTAACTAGACCACAAAGGAAAAAAACACAGAAGCCTCATTAGATCCTAAATTAAAGAACAATCTTCAAGTGTAGATGATCAAACTGATCAATAATTTGTCTTGTATTCTTGGATACTGACATCTAGAAGTTCCAAGCAAATGGAAGATTTCCCCTACGTTTTCACAAACAGCATTTGAGACAAAATAAAAAGGACATGGTTGTGGAAAACTAGCTGAATAATAGCGCTACTACAGAGATAAAAAAAAATAGTTGTTTGCTTATGAAAGTCAATTATGTGGTGACAAGTTCTGTCCGGATGACACAAGGATTCTTTAATAGTGGGAAGATTTGTAGAAGTTACAGAACTCCATTATTCCATTAACATGTTAAAAAAGGGGGAAAATAGGAAAAATTTAATATAGCCTGTGATGATTTTCAGAAGGTACTAAATTTAAAACATCATTATAGTTTATGTGACAATATAGTGACATCTTTGATGCTCTGTAAGTCAAAACTCATATGAGTTTTTGACTGTCCTGTAAATGCATGATTGCTCAGTGGCTTATATATCCAAGCTACTGAAACTCAACAGAATTATTAAGCTATAACAAAGAACATTGTCAGAATGTTGCTGGGTTGGGAAAATTTTAAGCATGAAGTGGCAGAGGGAAGAACTAGCTGGCTCACCTAATCCAAGCCATAGTGGAGAAACTGTCAATAAAATAATTGCACATGTGAAGAATCATATAGACATTAAAAATATTAATACCTCATAAATAGTTATTATTTATGAAATTCTGGTTGAGGAAGAATTTTGTTATATACAACATGGTTTTAAGAGACATGATTTAATAACTGTTAGACAATGTAAGAATGAGAATGACAGTGAAGTAAGTTTTTTTTGAAGCTAGATGTGACAGAGTAACTCGAAAACCACAAAATTAACAACTTTCCAACTGACTGACAGAATGACTGCAGATGTATGGTCAACTGTGTTTCCCTAGCTACTGAAAATGAGTAGTATAGCATCTAGAATGCAAAGCTAAGGAAACATTAGAAGCCTGTATACAGGACTCAACACAAAGGATATTACAGAATCACACAGAATCACAGAACCATTTAGGTTGGAAAAGACCTCCAAGATCACCCAGTCCAACCTATAACCTAACCCTACCAAGTCCTCCACTAAACCATGTCACTAAGCTCTACATCAAAACGTCTTCTGAGTACCTCCAGGGATGGGGACTCAACCACTTCCCTGGGCAGCCCATTCCAATGCCTCACAACCCTTTCAGTAAAGAAGTTCTTCCTAATATCTAATCTAAACCTCCCCTGGTGCAACTTTAGCCCATTCCCCCTTGTCCTATCACCTGGTGCGTGGGAGAAGAGACCAATCCCCACCTCGCTACAGCCTCCTTTAAGGTAACTGTAGAGAGCGATAAGGACATACAATAATAGATCATGTTGCAAAAAAATGCAAAATGTAATTCTCACTGCTTCACTGCATACTGAGAGGACTAAGTCCTGACCATCCTATTGTCCTGACAGCTTAATCATAAGTACTGCCAGCGGCCAAGTGCCATATCTCCATTAACAGGAAAACACAATGTCATGCAAGATTCCCAGCTGTCTTTGGTCAAACATGATTGGGATTATTTGAAGCAAAGGACAAAGATACAATCCACAATTTACTGTAAAAAAAAAATGTTATACACACCCTCTTAGTCATCTTCCACTCCCCAAGTGTAGGATGGTGTATACATTAAAAGAACTGTCAGTGGCACACAATCCAGTATTTGTCTATTTTTATAATATTCTTAAGTGTACCAGTTCAGACACACTGCATTATCACTAAACAGATTAACACAAGAATAAGTACAAACAGCAAGGCACTGAAAAACACACTTGAAGGAATGAAATGAAATCCATATTTACAGATGCTGGCTAACTACAATACATCTTACTGATGACTTATTATAATGTCACCATTTAAATTACTGACAGAGGGTAAAAGGACAGTTCTCCTGAAAACAGTTACAGAAGGGCAGTATGCAGAACACAGAACATGCTATAACAAGCATTTCAGACAGTGCTACCAAAAAAACCAAGATGTTAGTTTTACACTAGAAAAGAAAGTCAACCTGAAACATGGTTGTAATATAACACTAAGAAAGGCACTTTAAAGAATACATTGAATACCACTTAACATTACTTTGCTGACTAGAAGAAACATATACCTGTAAAAGCACTAAGAAAAACAGGCACAGGAAGCAAACTAGATACTAATGCCCACTGAAATGGTTTTCTTAGCTAGTAAAGTAAGCTGTTTATAGAAGAAGCAGCAGCCACACAACTACACAAACAAGGAAGGTCAAGATGGGTGAATACAGGCAGATTTTTATCAGGAAGCAGAAGGGTACTCATAGCTTTCAAGGAGGTTCAGAAAATTTATTTTTCACTCCAGTCTTGACAACTGCATTAGTTTCACCTTAATTATTGGCACTGGTTAATAGATGTTCTTTAATAAGTATTATGGTATATCTATATTTTACCAGGAAGGGGAATGAAGCACTAACAGCAGTCTTAGAAATTCTGAGAAGTGTAATTTTGTTTTATAAACATAACCTTATCTAACTGACAATGTATTGGTGATACTATAATTCACAGCATTAAGCATAACCACAATCCTCCTGTACTGTCTTTTAACAACTCTTTTACAATTCTCAGAAAATGAGGAAACTATCACCGTGTACATTGAAAGTTTATATAACCAACCCTTCCTCTTACTGGCAACTGCACACTTGCACAAGAATTTACCATTTTGATTTTTTTCTGGATTAAAGGGCCCAATATAATCTCTCCTGATCTACTACACAGTTCATCATAACTCTTTATAGTAAAGTATATTTTTGTAATTACCTGTTTTTATATTAAAAATGTATTTATTATGTGCAGCTACACTTCCTGCAGTGTTTAACCGTAAACTCAATACAGATGTGAACTCCTTTTATTAGAAATACAGAGAAGATACCTCTCTAACTTTGTGCAGTACCTCTTTGGCATGTGAATGGTACACTTTGTTTAAAGTGTTCTTACTGAATTCTACAGTTAAAGAAATGCGAGTCAATAAGACTTGTTTCCTGTATTTTTACTGCCTTCTTGCATATTTTAGTGATGTGCTTCACGGACTTCTTTTGTGTGAATATTTTTCAGTAAATATTAATCCATTTTTCAACTGATGGCTTAGATTCAAATTAAATAATTAAATACTTTTGTTTTGTTTTGGTTTTTTTTTTTGAACAGATTAGTTTCAAATAAACAGCAGCCTACATAAATGAAACTTCTTTCAGAAGAAAGGAATTGTTTTCTTATAAGCAAAGCTAGAAGAGTCTGGATAAATAGCCTTCAAGCTACTAAAACGTTTAATTTTGAAACATAAAAGGTTTTATAGAAACAACCCAAATTGTGTTTTATTGATGATGTTAAAAGTAAGTAAAACCATTATGACTTTACAATCTGATTAGAAAACTTTACATGTGACATAAGTAGATCGTTGTAGCCTATCTCCACTACACTGTTGAGTTGCACAATCACGAGGGAATCTGAGTCCTTTTTGCTAAATAGAAACAGCTTGAAAAAGGATTGCAAAATCAAAGTGCTGTAGAAAACTGTCTAATAGTATGACGTAATTCACTTGATTTTGGAATCAAGTGAATATTTTTGGAATAATTTCATTCCAAATCAACATTATAAAAAGTGTAAAGCTAATTTGAAAAGAGAAACAGGCCTTTCAAAACAAACAAACAAACAAACTGTTCTCATTACACAGAATGAACATCATATATGACAACTAAGGTCAATTGAACCTCAAATATAGTATTCAACAACATTTTGGTATTTTTAATCTTGTTTTTTCTTAAATTTGTTTGTATGTACAACCTGTTGATAGCTAGTCTGTAACACTTACATTCAATAAAATTTCTTAGCACAACAAAATACTGCTCCTCTGACCCTGCCTGAGTCTGTCATTCCTTCACCTCTTTTCCTTTAAGTCCCTCCTCAAAAATAACTTCTTACAAAATGTCTTTCCCTCCTTAGCCCTCTCCTCGGGTACGTGTTATCATTTGATGACTGAAAATCTTTACTCCTTTAAAATAAATTAAAAAAAAATCCAAACACAAAATCACTGAATCACTAAGTGTCTGTCATATACATGTTCATAAGTCTTTTTAACACAGAATATACATATAAAAGCAAAATTCCCATAATTTAATGTAATTTATTCCTTAAGATTCTGCTGTAGATGTTCATTCTCTACTGGCACCTAATGAATAACTCTGAATGAGGAGGACTATTAGGATAATTTAGGAACGTTTCTAATGCATGCTCTAAAGTAATGGAATGAATTTTCCTGATTTGCTTTAAAAGAACTTAAGCATTAAAAATATTTATTGCCAAAAATATTACAGGACCAAAGGTTTCCAGGGGATTTTCTGAAAGAACTGCCTTCCCACCTTTCAAAAACATCTCATCTTTGCCTTGTTGTTTTCTGGTTGCTCATAAGCTAAAATCCCATATCTGTCTGACGCAAAGCAAAAGTATTCTCTGGTGAGTGCTTATCTGTCATATGTATTTCTGTGAAAGGAATATCAAGACAAATAAGATGTTCTAGGGCATATCATGGGATTATGAATTTAGCACTGACTGAATTCTGTTTAAAAATAGTTGAAAAGATAAACACAAAAAATATCTACACTGATATTTTGAGGATTGGAATCTGAAGAGCATGGGGTTTTAAATAGTTTAAATGCTAGACAATATTTTAGTATGACTAGAGAATAAACACCCAAATCCATAAATGGGACAAACAAAATCAGAGGAAAAAATATTCATAACTGAAACAGTTAAAACAGTAAAATTATATTGTAATGATACAAAGGACTGTGAACTTACTTTGTATTAATTAAACTCTGTAATGGCATTTTCTATACTGAAGTGAATAACCAGTGATCTGGAAATTCATTTAGACCATTAGGTTAATTACAGAAACTGATGGAACTTTTATCAGACAATTACAATTAAAGATCGAGAACAATGTGGGACAGATTTATAAGCATTTGTACCCCCTCAATCATACTTGCTGGATTCCACCACAAATTCTTACAAAATTGTAATCAATATATGAACTAAAAAATAGGCCAGCAACTTCATTTGCCCTTCAGTGTGATAAAATAGAATAAATGAATATCTGCTTCCTGCATTTTCACAGTTTTTTCTTCTTTTAATTCTGTCACTTTATTGTAACATGAAAGATTTATTTATTTTTAATCAAAAAAAGAAAATTTATGGAAAAAGAGCATGTGTACTTTGGTGCCCATAAGCATGCTTACTGAAGATGAAACAACTCTAATATTTAGAAAATGTAACCCCAAACTGACATCAGTTTAAATTGTACTCTTATTGAAGCTGAGGCAAAATTCTTTTTTATGGGCATGCAAAACATTTGGGAAATACAGGCACTCATCTGTGAATCATAAAGGCATGTAGCAATTTACTATTTTACCATATTTTCGCTATTCAGTGAAGTGAACGGGCCTCTAATCCATGCTCAGAAAAATATACTAGTAGCTACCTGCTGATTCAAGTATCTTTATTTTTACTTGGAGCTAAAATAAAGCCTAAAGGTTACAAAGATCAAACTTTTGATTTAGAGAGTGAAAAATATTTAGCTGCCTTGAACTTTTAATAGAATTTGTTATGTTCTCTCTCCTTGCTTTCCATAGAATCTGGGTATGCACAACTGGAAACTTTTGAAAAATGTGATGCACGGTTGTCAGCTGGCTTCCTTTGCCAACTAGTGCTTAGTGAGCCCGAGGATGTTGATTAGCTACAAAGTTTTCTACTGGCAGGTGCATCTCCTTCTCATTAGAGGGTAGGGAGTATTATCAAGGAAACAGAGCCAGCCTCTTCACAGAGGCACCCAGATGGAAGACAAGAGACAACAAACATAACTTGAAAGAAGAGAAATTTCTACTGGATACGAATCAGAAGTTTCTCATTGTTAGGACATTCAAGCATTGAAAGAGATGACCCAGAAAGGTTGTGCAGTCACCATCCTTAAAGGTGCCCTGAGCAACTTGGTCCTTCCAACCTGAATAATGCTATGATTCTGTGAATTCATGTCTTCTTTCTTTCCATTTTTGTGAGAATAAGCTAATATTTCATTCACATTTTCTGTCCCTTCTACATTGTAGGAAAATGAGGAAAATGGACACGTAGGAGTTTTTAAAAGTCCTTGCATAAATTCAGGTAGGTATTTTTTTTTTTTTTTTTAACCATACGTACCCAGCTATACTATTGTCCTTTGTTGAACAGCAATACAGATATTCAGTGACAGAAGTTTATTCTTCTTTTGAATCTTCCTTTTGCCCAGCAGGGTATTAATATTCTCAGGGATCTTATGCTCAAGTGGCTTCATTTTGGAAATTTTTCTTGTTATACTTCTTAATTAACATTAGATACAACTTTATTCAGCATTTTAAATTTCCTAGTCTAAAGAAGGTGGGTGCAAAAAAAGACTGTCAGTTACATGTGGCCAAACTCTTTTGATTGGCTAAGTTTCAGTTTAGCAAAACTGAGGTATCATGGGCCTCCAGAGGCTTCCTGTGAATGCTTACTTCCTCACCAGGACTTGGTGTACTCCAATCTTTACATTCTGGATACACATCCTTCATGGGAACTTGTCTACATTCTTCATTGGACTTTCTTCATTCTGTATTGGGATGATGATGAAGGATTTAACTGAAAGCAGTTGTATTAGTTTTCTTCTCAAGATGCCAATGCTATGGGAATCTGCAGTAGCCAAGATGAGACCATGAGCTTCCTTAGTTTGATTATCTCAGTAAGGCAAATAAGCTGTCTCACCAAGGGATGTGAACACATTTGCATGCTGAAACTATGCTTTCTACATAACAAATTATCTATTCCCAGAATAGATGTGCAAATGAAAAACTGATCCAGGTCCTATCTTCTGCTTCACCATAAGAGAACAGATGAGGCATGAGAGACTATTGCTACTGATTTGTTCCACCGCTTGCAGAAGAAACAGCTCATTTCTTTCTGTATTATGCAAAAGGCCAGAAGTGATGGGAGGAAGCAGAGCCATGTTTCCATCTCCTGACATATTCAGAGGTGTAACTAATCACTGTACTGGGAAATGTACAGTATGATACATAAAATATTTCCTGGGCAAATAAAACATCAGAAGGGAAAGAGTAGCTGCAAGAAATGTACTTTTCTTTCTGGCTAGCCAAGAAATGGGGTAAAAGCATTCAGAGCAATCACAAACTGCTAGTGACCAATACAATTAAAAGCCAAGAAGTTAAGTAAGAAATAAATCTAGCAAAATTAATAAAAAACATATTTTACCACCATGTTTCAGTCATTCATTCCTTACAGAATATAACTCAGGAACAAAACACATCAGTCAAGTTAAAGACAATAACATTGCTAAAAATGGTGACTATCCTCTTCCAAATACTTTAAAATTCCCAAATGCCATTAACACTTAATGAAATCCAAACTTCTCAGCTTTAAAAATCTCAGCTGACTCTTTCCCTTCCATTCAAATAACTACAAATTTAAAACCTGTTAATTCTTCCATTGTAAGTTGTTCTGAAATATTATACAATTACAATACTGGCAATAACAGAATAAACAATTAACAAATTATTCAAAGATGAAGGCTGAAATTCTCTTGTCTACATGGAACAGTAATAGTAAAAATATTAGTCTCCTAGATGTTAATATTGATTTATTGGTTTTCATTTCAATATTAACAATGTGCATCAAAAATGTAGTATAGAAGATCATTAATATATTAAAAGAATGAAAATGAGTCAAAACTCAAAGTTCATTCCCAGTCAATTCCTATAGAAATGGAGCTATTTTACATCTTTACTGAAACTTTTCTAATAAGGAGAAATTTAAAGAAAATTAATTGCAATCATTAGTAATTGTAATAATGTCATATTAGCAGGAGTTGTGAACCTGTGGGGAAAACTACATTTTGGCAATATGAAATACTATACATAACAAAAAAGGAAATCATGACTTGCAGACACACAAATTCAACAAAATGTAATAATTTCTACTGCAAGGACTACTGGCAATCTCTATTATGAAACCGTGTATTACACATTGCCCAGTGGGAGCCAGATAGGCAAAGCCTATTTACTTACATATTTGGCATAATTGAAAATAAACAGGTGTTTGTTAGGATATCATTATTCAAGGAGCACTACTCTAAAATAGATTTTTCAAAGGGATTGACCCATGAGAAATAATGTAAACAGTGAAGTATAGAGCTTAGCTAGCTATACAATAGCTAAGGAAGGATTTAATAATAGTGGATATACTGTAAGGTGTAAACAGCCCCAGAAATAAATTTGCTAGGATATAACACAGTGAGATAATAGGAGCAACAAGATTAACTTAAGAAAGGCTTTATTTAGAGTAAATTACAGAAAATAAAAAACAAACACTGGCCCTCTCTTCCCAGAGAAGCTCCCTAACAATGAAACGAATGAAATGTTTGGATAGTTTTCTAGAAATAGAATCTCAGATGCCTCGGGTATTTCAGTCAGAAAGAAATCGTGCACTAAAAATGGACTGTAAGGAAGAATCTCCTATTGATCTATACAGTAAGTATTTCATCCCTACGTTACCACAATGATAAAAAAATTCTGCTTGGGAAAGGTGACATAGTACAAATTATTCTTGGAGTATCTGGAAGCAAATGCAGATTTAATTGATAACTTCAGTTCCAATTTAAAACACTTCATGTATTTTGTTATTTACTATGTATTTTAGATGCCTGATTTGAAAGTAGATCCCATATTTACACTGTAAAAGCAGTAGCTCTAGGGATGATATTGTTCATAGCCTTTGACATAAGAGTTATATCACTGTAGAGGTGATCACTTTGGAATTCTTTTGTCCTCATACCTGGTTTTAATTAATAAAAGAATATAATGTAGAATTCTTTAGTGCCTTAAAAGAGCAGAATTGCATTCTACAGTGAATACAATCTTCATAAAGAGCACATACTGTAATGGTGTTAAATCAGACAATTTAAGATGTTTTCTTTACAGAGAATTGCTAAGAACACATAGCAAATTCTGCTGTTCACCTTAATTCAACAAGCAGCAGGGAAAAAGAAATTTCTATACCGCAACAAGCAAAAGACATTCTTGTTGATTGGTAATCAGCAATTTTTGTTTCCATGGATCATTTCAACAGTCACTACATGAAAAACAGTGATTTCCTCGTTTTGGCTACTTGCACTGTCTCACCTATTAATAAGCATAATTATTATTTCATTTGCCTCTTCATCTGACTTGATTCAGAATGGGCATCTGTGGTACCATCAATACAATCTAAAACATTCTCAGAAATCAGTTCTACTTCTGCTTCAGAATTTTAGAGGAGACATTGCTGCTCCAAACTTTTGTACAGAAAAACAGCTGATGGCAGCCTGTATAGTTTCAGCTTGTCTTTGCTATTTTTATTAGGGCACCTTCTTATCATTCAAAACACCCACTTTGCACACAGTCTTTTTCTTTTTTTTTTTTTTGAAAAACAAAACAAAACAAAAAAACCCACAACCTTTATATCTATTTTCTTCCTGGACACAAACAAGTGGTGACATGTTATGAGACTTTTTGTTTGCTAAATCAAAGTTGTGACCAGGACGGAAAAAGAAACACGACTTCATCTTCTACAGAAAATGCAGAGTGCACAACAGTACTGGATTCAGAAAAATAAATCGGTGTTACTGGAGACCTTTTGACCGTTTCTGTAGAGCAATGCAGTGTAGAACAGGCCTTTTTTTTTTTTTTTAAATAAAATACGCTTTGAGGATAAAATGCAAATAAAAACACCGAATCATCTGTTAACATTACTTATACATGTTTACAAACACCACATTTACCTTAACAAGAACTATTGTGAAAATTTACAGTTTTATGGGGCTTTATTCACATTAATGTGCTTTTTTCACAAAACAGGAAAAAAAACAGCCGTTAACACTAGCTTACTTGTGGATGTGTATACTAGTGAACTGGGGGCACTGTACACGGGAGATCCCTCCTGGTTTGCCTGGCACAGCAGCACCCTGCCTACAAGAAAGAGAGAGAGAGTGGTATCTGGTTTTGGAACACTCAAACTAAACCTCAATTTTTATCTCAAAACAGAAATAAAGCCATAACTGAAGCAGTGCAGTGAAGCAGGGGCCCTTTATGTCCTTTGACTTCAAAACAGAAAGAGCCCCAATAAACATGTACAATTTTACATTGGAAAAAGCAAAACACAGACATCCCCCAAATCCAAATACCCTTTCTATCATATGGGGAAGCTGGTGCAAGCTCCGAGCATTTACAGCACGCACCAGTCCCTCACCCTGCTGCAGCTGCTCTCTCTCCCTCTCTGCCCTGCGTCTCTGGAGCAGAAGCTGCCTAATTAGCTCTGCTGCTAGCTGGTGCGAAGCTCCCACTCCCATCACCCAGCCCCTAACTTTTCATCTCCCTAACTTTTGCTGAAATGAGAGGCTACTCAGGAAAACACAGCAGGCAAATCAGACCACAAAGCTCACATATACAGACATGAGGCCAAGTACGATCTCAGTTATATCACTCAAGTTAACACTGATGTGAGAGAAATCATAATATTAGTAATACATGTGAAGATTTCAGTATTTTTCGCTGGAGTGAAAAATGCATAAACATATGCTATGTTCCAGTACATACAGATTAAGAAACAAACAAAAAAATAAATTAAACCATCAAAAAAGCCCCCCCCCCCAAAGTAAAAGTAATAAATAAATCAATTTAAAACAATGATTAAAATTTTTCATTTTTAAGAAATCACCAAAGTTTAGGATTGTTTCCTGTTTTTTAAATAAATTTAAATCAAATGCCTTACTATTTCAGCATCTTTCTCTGTAGTTATATTTTAGCATTCTTAGATGAATACAGATTTTATATTGAACATAGGTAGAAATAGCTGTACTTTCACACAGGGAAAAAACCTTCTCCACTTTAGGGTGCAGTCCACCAGGAAGAGCAGGCTGTGACACACCTGTTTTTGCAGATATATGTATATATACAATTATATGTATACATACATATCCATACACTGACATATTTCAAGTTGTCAGAATTTGTGAATCACACAGTTTCAAATATATTTAACCTGAAAACTTGTGAGCCATTAAGAGAAGCCCTGCATTGCTTTATAAGCAAAGTAACTCAACAGAACTGAGTCAAACATAAGTTTGGAAGGATGATTATGGTAGTTACAAATGGCAGGTATGCTTTCCATACACAATTTGCCTAGCTAACAGGAGCAATCCTCAACTTACATGCAGTTACCACACCTGAGTTGTTTCAAAAAAAGTTTTTTTTTAAAAACAAAAATCTCTATCATTAACCATTTCTTTAATTATCAGCTGTCAGTTGACGTGGAAATATAGGAAATACTGAAAGAAAATAATTCTTGTAATTTACACAATTTAATTAAGTCTGTGAGCACTGGAAATCTCATGAAATATTGTGCTTCCAAACTTCCCAGTCCATAGCATACATAGCATATCCTTAATTAATGGGCTTTGGAGATACTTGCTTTTTTTTTTTTTTCTTCAGCCATCCACTATTAATCTTAAAGGTAAAACGAGTTTTTTGTTTGTTTGTTTGTTTGTGAGTGTTTTTGTTTGTTTGCTTGTTTTTGGTGTATGTGTGTGTGTGTTTTAACTTAAGACAGAGCTATCTATATTTCTGGAAGCTCTTAAATAAAGGAACATATACCGATTGAGATCTCAATGGCAAGCATCGTTTTCAGGCTAACAGATGAACAACAGGACCCATCAACAAACTTGATAGTAGGAATCTGTACATTGGAATATGGATGTGTTTAATACCATATAGATGCTTCAACACTTGTGCTGCTACAGAAGCCTGAAAACGTAAGCTGAAGGTATTTATAAATGAGTTCATCCAGCTGAGTGAAATGAGAAAAGGAATTATTAAAAACAGTAATTTTTGTTAGGTTTTAAGAATAATTTAAGTATAATGACTTCAAATATACTTAGTAAATACAGAAAGCTAAAGTTTTTCAAAAATTGAAGACTACAGCTAATTTATATTATTCAACATAAATTCTAGGTAACACTTTTTCCATGCTGTGCAACTAGAGATATTTTACTATTCTTTGCCGTTAACATTCTTATTGAAGTTACCTGATTTCATCTCACACAAATCCAAGTTTCCTTACTCTAGTCTTCTTATTTCTAATGAAACTTCACTTTTGAAGTACTTCAAAATGGATGCTTTTTACGTCCATGCTACCAGAGTGTATTCAATTTGTTGCATAGAGCTTTCTATTTTGACATTCTGCCATCAAATTTGTACATAAAATTAACACCTAAATCACACTATTAGATTTTTGGCAAAAATATGGAACTTTTTAATCTACTTCTGTGACAAAAGATTTCTTCTGAATCTCATTTTGTTATTAAAAATATTTAACTTGTAATTAGTAGAACTGGGTAAAGATTGAATTATTTTCAATAAATTCTTCTGTAAAAATCTCAGAACAATAAAACCATCTGTAATTTCCCTAATGGAAAACAATATATATTTGTCCTCTAAAATGCTAAACTCTACCATGACAGAATGAAATGTTTTTTTGTTTTTGTTTTTGTTTTTTATGAAAGAGGATTTTAATATAAAGTTATTAATATTTCTGTTCAAATTGTAATTTAATAATATTATGGAGCTGATGAACTTCAAAAAATTACAGTCATGCAAGAGCTCATCCTTAATTCTGCCATCCCTTCTGTACCAGCATACTTAAGGCTGATATTTTCTCATTAAGAACAATCTGCACACTTTTTTGCTTTTTTTCTAACATTAGCATTTACATATTTGGTCACAGAAGACATGGGGCTAGTGATACAGGATTTTGGAGATCATCAACTGAAAGCCTCTCCTGACTCCCTCTGTCAAAAGGATCAGAAAAAATTAGCATAGATATTTGAAGAGTGGATTCACTGCAGGCACATCAGGTGCCTCACAGGAGAGCTTTAGACAGACCAGTGGCAGCAGGGACGCTGAGGCAGCCCTGCTGCTGGGTGTAACAGGAGGAGAGCAGTCTGCAGCGGCTGAGCAAGCCCATGGGTTACCCTGCATGCAGCACACAGCTGTGCTGCAGCAGGGCATGTTGGCAGCAATAAGACTGCAAAGAACCCCCTAGACTGGTTCACCACTCATCCTTGGCTTAAAGGCTGGCAGGAGGCACAAAAAAATACTTTTCAAGATCACAAAATATTCCCACTCATACTTCTCTTCCTGCAATGTTTTCTCCTACAGCCTATGATTAAGAATGTACTGTTTGATTAGGGCTTTTGTTGAAGCGCTATGGTTATTTTGAGGAAATAATTACTCTAAAAATGTTTAAGGCAGTAAGGAAAATTATGTGAAGTCCTTAATATTTTTAAGATGCTAAAAATTCAGTCCCCAATCATTCCAAGATATTTGTCTAAAGTATTTTTCTATTTTTTTCATACTTTCAAAAATAAGCCTTTTTCTGTATAGTTCCTATTTACATGGCTTATATAAATTAATCTGTAGAGCATAACCAGAAAAGCCAATGTAGTAGTGATAACCCACTGGTTATTCACTAGTTCATACAAGAATACAACAAAGTTCATTGTATTCCTTAAATACTCAGGAGGCTAAGAAGTACCCAAACTGACCAGGAACCTTCAGAGAGTACATCAACAATGGAAGGACCTTCCAGTAAATTATAAAGGATTTTATATCACTTCTGTCAAAAATAGCTTTTAGGTCTAACTGGAACCACTGGGTAGCCAGCTCTACAGACAGCTTAAAAATAAAGGTCTGGAATAAGTTTAAAACAATTTTCACAACTAGGTGGAACCTCTTTGGCATCCTTTGAGGAAGTATAAATTGAAACAACATTTTCAGAAGACAAAATTCAAACCATTATTTAAAATTACGCTGCTGAGGCAAAATTAATAGTGTCACAAAGCCTTGATCATGGGACTAGCTGTCTTTTGTCCCAGAAAGTAGATAGAACTTTCAGAAACCTTCACTAACAGAATTGTATAAAGTTGATATACCATTATCAAGAGTCTGAGTGTACAATGTATCAGCTCCCAGTATAGTTGCCTTTACTACCTTTGTTCCCAAGCAAAAAGTTTCCTGCTTACAGTGCTGTTATTTATTCTCCAAGAATCTTTTGGGATTTACAAAAGAGAAGAGGGTGGAGGTTGCACTGTGGTACTTCATTACATTCCAGGGCAATGAAACCTAACAACGTGAGTGTAAGCACATAAGCATTTTCAGTGACAGAATCAAGTCAATATCCAGGGCTGGTCTCCATTGGGTATTAGTGCACAGGTAGATATAGAAACTAAGCAGGTTACTACATATGAGGAGATTTTGTGGAGATTAAATCACTCTAATCCATTGTGCATTCAGCTCCCCAGGTAAAGAAGCTCTACTTTATACATATTTATTCTACTGTGTTACCAATACAAGCTTCTTACTGCTTTTAGCAACCAAGTACCAGGTTATACATTCTATAGTACTATTTAACAAAAACAAACAAAACAACAACAACAACAACAAAAAGTGAATAAAGGCTAAGAATATCTGCATCAGTAATTGTTACTTCATTTTTCCCTTTCTCCCAATACAGCTGGATGTTATATAGAGCAATTTTCTCCCTGTATTAGTTCTCTGTCATTCTGGTCACTGTTTTTCTTTGTACCTGTTGCAATAACTGTTATTCCTATACTCTTATGGATGTCTAATATTCCTATACTCTTAATTTCTCTTCCATCTACAACATATTAAGAAACCTATAAGGCTGCATCTCTCATGAACATGTCAGGAAGTTTGCTAGTTTATCAATGATCCTCATAAATAATCCATGTCAGCTCTTGATTTGCTATTTTAAAAATATAATTTAATAATGGCCTTTCCAGCCAGAATTAGCATTACTTTTGTTCTGGTCTGAAATATTGTTCTATGTTATTTCAAATGTGCTCAGAAATGGACGAGAAACAGCTAACTATAAGGCCACTATTGTACAGTAATACTGTATGGTAGCTTCTATTGTCCCGTCTGACTATGGAATTTAAGGAGAGCTTCTAACTTTGATACATACTAGCTCTTCATTATCAATAGTCAAACTACATGGCATTAGCATGCTTTTAAGTATGTTAACAAAAAAGTGCTTCTTGAGTACCATCGGTTACTTGGGAACTTTTATAACCAGAATAATGCTCCTTCAGATTTAAACACAACCGTGGTTGTGTTGATTACATTAAACACTTCCATCCGTTATTAACAAGGAATAAAGTAGTATCATCCAAAAATACACACCTCCTTTAACCCTTTCTTCCAATATGTAATAAATATAAATAAAAACTATCTTTAATTTCCTCAAAGTTATATATGGAGTTTCACTTAAACAAGAAAATTGAATGGCAGGGAGGAGAATCTGAAGTAGTTAACATCCAAAGGTGAGTTCTGTACGTCCAAATCAGTATCTATATTACTTTCTGACAGCAAACCTGAAATACATTCAATTATGGAATAACCTACGTATGCTTGCCTTCTGATAAATATTGTTCTACACAGAACAATGAGAATCTGTATTCTATACATACTCCTATATTTATGTAATAAGTCCTTGATCCGTGTATAATATAGGTTATTAAAAACAGGGGAAAAAAGACTTGGGGGACAGGGGGTTTCCAAGATATTTTATGTGATCTCCTCCTCAAAAATTCTGTTTTGTCTTCTACCACTTTTTCTGAGTTTAGAAGGTTTCTGTATCATCTAAGGAAAATCCAGATGAGCAACAAAGTTTGCAGCTCTGGTAAGAATTTTGTGTGAGATTCTCTCAATTCCCCTTCTCCCCACCTCTTCCTTCTGTAGTATGTATGGCTCATATACAAGCTAACATGGAGCTTCAGGATCTCTCCTCCTCCAGGAGCCGACATATCATACATGAGTGGTCAGATTGTTACCAGTATGTACTGCAGTGTCTTAGACTGCAAAAGACATTGTGCACAGGAGCTGGTAAGTGGCAAATTCTTTTAAGCTCTGCTCCCATGCCAACATCCTTTTCCTGCCCTCACAACATCATGAGTTGCTTTAAAGCCTAACTCACTTCATCAATGAAAAGTTGAAAGATACATGAGGCACTAAAATTCTCAAATATTGCCTTAGGAGGAATAGATTACCCATGCAGATTCCAGAATTTCATGAGCATGAAAAGGACATTACAAAAAGGGAATGCAATGTTTCCAAAATTCCCGAATGCAGCAAGTGATAATCACTGGGTTTTAGTGATAAATTTAGGCTGTGCCATGGTACTCTTGGTCTGTGGCAAAGTAATGCCAGCTTGAGAATAAACACTGTGTGACTGACTTGTTTCTATTTTCATTAGCATGCCACTCTTACCATAGATGGGTTGTATTTTGCACAAACAATTTCTGTAATGTTTCTGCTCACAATGTAAAGCAATTGCAATAAACTGCCCTTTCCAAATATAATTACAAAAAAAAAAAAAGTTAATCAGCCATACACATTCCTCGTGTTGTAACCAAAAAGAAAATACTATGTCACACAAACTCAGCTGCTGCTTGTACCAAAATACCTAGCAAGCTTGGAGTTTCCCAATGCTCGTTAGAGAATTTTTATCATTGGCATCCAAATGTAAATACTTATTCACGTACTGTCACCAAAAAAATCTAAAACTGGAAATGTGCTGTGTAATCATGTTAAAAAATAGTAGTAGTACTGTCAGTATTGCCGATAAGTGTAACTTTCCTGTAAAGTATGTTTACTGTATTATATATGTATACACATTCAGTACATATAAACTGACATTCAGTGATATTCAATATGGTCATATACAGAGAGATATGTCCCATTGAAGTCGTTCAGGACCTCTGAAAATCAAATGTGTATTTCTAATCTTTCTAGTTCCTCCTAGCAGACTAAAATGTATGTAAATGATGGTTACTCTTGGTTCATTTAACTTGATCTTAGTTCACTTGCAACTTTGAGAAACAAATACAAGAGAAATTCTAAAATATAAATATAAACTCTGAGCTGCTATTATACCATTCTTGAAATAGGATACTTAAGAACATAAAGAAAAACACACATATTCTGCTGATAACTAAAATAGGCCACATTCATACACCTGCCTGATGAATAAGGACGGCAATATGAATAGAATCACAAATACATGAAACTGGAGCCCTTCTGCTCAAAGACCAACACTACAGTTTCCATATCTTTTCATATTGTGTCAAGACACTATCTTCCGTGTAACTTATTATTTCAGTAAATCGATAAGACAGAAATGCAAATCTAATGCAATTATATGCAGAGCTGCAAACTACTGATTTCGGAGTTCTATTTGCTTACCTCAATGGGTGTTGTTTTTAACTTAGAAATAAACATCTACTCTGAATGACAAGCTGTGTCTGAGAATATAAAAGAGCAAAAACTGAATCATCATATGTAATTCTGTTTTTTGTTAGTTTATTTCTTCTCTAGCCCATTCAGATTCCAGAATTTCATGAGCATGAAAAAGACATTACAAAACAGGTAATGCAATGTTTCCAAGCTTTCAAAGCATTCACTTTCACTAGAAGCAGTTCTATGCTTGGAGATACTCCCCAAACAATTTTCACACGGAAAATGTGACAGAGCAAAACTGTGTATTGTGTCCCATTGTAAAACACAGCTTTGTCTCAGCTACCATATAAATAAACAAATGAAATCTCAGTATTTTTAAATTTATTCTCAGTACGTATTATGAAATTCAATTCCAATGTAAATGTATTGGGGATTCTGTAATCCAACACCCCAAAATGAGACGAAAATGCAGAACAGGAAACAAAAGACATTAGCTGTATGTTTGGAATACAGTTTAACAAATCTTAAACTTCTTTAGCATTAATTTGCAAATCTAATCAAGGTTTAAAACATATCAGAGTTTTCCACTTCACTTAACTATATTAACTTTACATTTCATATATTACTTTATTACTTTACATTTCAGAATAGTTTGTCTGCCTGACTGCCTATCCTAACTCATGGATCCTTCTAACTTTGTTATTCTTCTAATTAGAGGAATTTATTCCTCTGATTCTCATTAATTTACAACCTTATCTAACATTTCAAATATCCCACTCAGTCCTGAACAAACAAGCGTTTTGGTGATTACCTTGTAGTTTGTCTTAAATTTCCCTCTGATAGATTTTTAAGATAGTGCTTTTTGCATATAGCCCTATCTGGTGTTTGAGTTACAGTCTCAAGTTTTATTTCATGAGACAACCACCATACTGGAGCCTAGGCTTCAGGTCCAGACAATGCACACCCAGGCTAACTCTGCATTGTCAAGTCATTGGTGAGACAGCAGCAGCTAGAAGCAGCTGGTTTGTATCCAGTCTATAAACCTACATCACACAGTCTAGAGAGTTTACGCTGGGCTAGGTTTAATCTTGTCCCCTGAAGCAGACAAACCCATCACACGTGGTTCAAAGCTGTCCAAAAGCCAGCCTGGTTCAAATGTTTACGTCCCCTTTACGGGATACATGACAGCATGAACATGGAGCTTCCACTAGAGTTCTCAGCTTCCAGTGCAGTTTCTTGCAATCTGAATCTATTTCACCTGTACCAAACCTACTCTTCAAGCCCCAAACGAACATGTGGCAAGTGGGGATAATTCTCAGATTTACTTCAAAACCATGCTAATGCTTCAAAGAATGGTATTAACAGGAAAAGGCCAGGGGGAAAGTTGTAGAAAAAAAAAAAAACTCAGTATCATGTTTATAATTAGATAGTTTTAGGATGGCAGCACATTTCTTTAATATTTTTGGTCAAATCAGGAAGCCACAGAATGCATTTTTGCTAACCACATGAATGACACTTAAGAAAAGTCCAAGCATTGTTTTCTTCTCAAAAGATTTTCTTCATGAGTAAACACAGTACATAACTTTCTTTAACATTTCTAAAAATGACCAGTTAAAGGTCATTGGTAAAGGATAGGAACTGACTGGCTGAGTACCCAGGACTGTGCCCATGGTTTAGGGTTGAATATGAACTAAATGGGCTCTCATCACAAACAAGGCAAACTGCATACCAGGTGAAATTGTGAGAAGCATGGCCAGATCAAGAGCTGTTGTTGCACCTCAGCACACACATACTTGGTACCAGCAAGACTGCTTCCAGTTTTTAAACCTTCTGCCAAACTCCAGTTCAACTGAAATGTGGAGAAACTGGACAGGATATGTTAGACTGAAAGCAAGATGATCAGGGGTCTACAGCTCATGTCCTGTGAAGAGAGGCTGAGGGAACTGAGCTTGTTTAGTCTGGCAAAGAGGAGGCTAAAGGGCAAGCTAATAGTTCCCTCTACTCTAAGGGAAATTACAAAGATTATGGAGGCAAAATGTCATTGGAATGGTAGCAGATGATATTACAAAAGGGCAATGACCACTAGCAGTAACCTGGGAGGCTTAGGCTGGACATTAGGAAAAAAGTTTTCACTGGGAAGGCAGGACAGCACTGGAAAAGGTTACCCAAAGAAGACCCTGAATCTCTGTCTTTCCAGATGTACACAAAGTCATGGCTCATCTGACCTAGCACCGGCATGAGTCATTTCCATGATTTTGTGAAAAATTATCTGCTCCAGTGTCTAAAATCTTATTTCATGGGTATGAAATGTCCAGGTTAGAATATCACCACTGCATTCCACTATGATTACTTTAGATCTGTGTTGGGACTGCTAAACATGAATTGTGCCAGCTCACTGGAGGAAAGACAAGGACTACAGAAGAATGCTTCTTCAAACAAAAGCAGCCTTAAACTAAACAAAAGTATGTACCAGAGATGGGTGATACTACCTGATGAGCTGGCAACTCAGATGAACAGATCATTTGACTACAAAACTAGATGTCAAGATGTAATCCAAATAGTCCAAATCTTGGTGGCCTTTGATTGCAATGCAAGAATGTGACCTTCATACTGCCTCTGTAGTCTCAACCATCTTGCTGTCATTTGGGTGCCTTTTGGACATGTTGCATACAATTAAAAAAATAAATTTTTCAAAATCATCAAAAGTGTGCACATAAAGCAAAATTCAAGAACATAGCAAGCACAATACTCTTCTCAGGGGTATTCTCCCAGTTTCCAACTACTTGCATCTCAGGGACTTCCTAAGCCCAAAGCAGTTTTTGTGTATTTAATAATGGTCAGTATACTTCCCTCCCATAGAAGAACTAACTACAACATATTTTTAATACACACATTGTTATTCCTAGAATAATGTGCTAAACCAAGTAAGCTGCAATCACAATTATGTGTTTAATTATGATTGTAGCTGGTCCTGTATTCATCCATCAACTCACAGAACGTGTTGAAGTAGAATGCAGGCTTACTCATGCACAGCAATTTGTCATTCCAAGCCTACCTCATATACATTGCTTTATCTTTGGGTCAGACATTATAAGAGGAGCAAGTTTACCTAAAGAAAGAAAGAAATTTTCATATGTGTTACCTGGCAGAACTCCACTGAGGAAATTTATTATCTAGCAGTTCAAAGGGAAAAGCAGGCTTTTGAGTTAGGACCTTAGAACTAGGAACAGCATCTTACTCCTTTTAAAAAAAAAAAAAAACAAAAAACATTCAAGGCATACAGGAGGAACCGAGATTAGAGAACATTTGCCATTCATTCATCCTGGCCCTACTTCCTTTGTTACAATACCTGCCTAAATAGACTTTTACTATTCTTCTATGTATTATTTCATTTCTGCAGGTTTTCTCCATCCCAGAACAGCTAATGCAACAATTCTTCACTTTGCCTCCCTGCCTCAGCTTTGTGCTTTGCACCCATGCCAGCTCTATCAGCTTCTGGAACTGCTTTGTCTTCTCAAAGTATTCTACATCTACATACAGTAACTACTGATATGACTTCTAGAAAAATCATCAGCATCAGAGACCTGTCACTGGAGAATGGTATACAGCTGCTAATACTGCACCATAGTGATTGCAGCACTAATTTAGACTGACCAACTCCAAATCCATTGACTCCAAGTAGCGAGATAGGGTCAGTGGGGGTTTGCTGTGTAATCACATAACTAAATAAGACTAGTTGAAATGAAATATCTCAGTAGTAAGTCAGGCTGATTTGCAGAAAACTCAAGACCTACACCTGAACAAGACTTTGCCAACAAGCAAACAGACCCAAACCTACCCCTCCCCCAAACACCTCCTTTCCTGTTTTGAAAGAACTCCAACTGTCAGCAAACACGCAGTTTGTGGTTTTCCGGATCCTATTTGTGCACAGGTTCATCATCACAGAGTATCAAATGATACCTCTATACCAGACTGTGGTCAAACTTATCAAACTTTTACACTGAAGAAGCAGAAAATCCCTTAGTAACCATTTTCTATCTGCTGTTATAAAGCTTTAGCTACAGCTCAAGATTTACCATGAAATAATCAAGTGTATGGAATTTCTATTAGAGATCACATAGGAACAATATCAAAGCGTACCTGTATACTGTGTTTTTAAATATACATCCACACAGAAGAAACGTCTTTAAAAGGGTAATACTGACAGTATCTGTGATTTTCTTAAAATATAGGCTTCAATACAATGATAAATCTATGTCAATTAACCTTGCTCCAGATTTAAATGTATAACCAATTAATTTAGTTAATCTTTCAAAAAATAACAGTCACTGGAATTATTCTTTGAATAATCCTTGTTTAGTTTCTGTATTGGTAGACATTTTAATGAAAAACTCATTATACTGCAGCATAAGGCATAATTAATTCTGGAAGATTTTTTGTGTGTAAATAGCTAGTACAGATGCTGAATTCCATTTTCTACCGACTTTATTAATTTTTCATAAACCAGTATTCTGACTATAATGGCTTCTAACAGCTCCACAGAAGTTTCAGAAATGCATTAACTGTCACCACTGGTGTTAATCTAACGAGGATTATATCATTTATACGATGGTATTTTAACATTATGATTTTTTAAACAACAGTTACAGCTTTGTGTTATGCTTTGAAAAGGAACATCTATATATAATTAGCAGATGGGATATTAAAAAAAAATTATTTCATTTTTCTGTATTTAGAAAATTACTTAAACTGTTTAGCTAATAATGTTGAGAATACGTTTATCTGGAAAAATTCTGCTTAGTCAATGGCTAAATTCAAATCAAAGCATATGTAATTAATTGTAAAGTGAATTAATATATATATTGATAAACAGCCAAGTTTCACCAAAATTATGCTTTACAGATATGGTACAGTGAACTTTTACCCTAGGATCTAGAATTGCTGGGCAATCATATGAATCAGCTTCACAAACTCCAAATACCTTCACTGAGAAGTATTTCCAAGGTATTACGCAACAGTCGTTTAAATTCAAAGAGAAACACTAGAATGATTAAATGAATCCCAGGTGCTTTTACACACTAGAAATGGATGCTTTAAGACATTGACAAAGAGAATTAGCGTTAGCAAACATACAAAAATCCTCTCTTCCCCTGGGTTCTTATTTAAGCGCATGTTTATGTATATTGTATTATTGTATTTCCTTATTTCTTAATTAAAAATGGTATTATATTTCAAAGTTTAAAACAAACCTGTGAAAGGAAGTTTGTTACAAAAGCTGCTTCTTGGAGGATCCTGTTAGCTTCCAAATTGACAGCATGCTAAAAAGTCCCAGGCATTTAAAACTCTCTCTTTGCTCTGAGTGCATGTATAAATAGTCAAAAGCACAAGCTCTTCTTCTTTCTTACATTTTAACTGATGGGGAAAATCTTCCAAGCCACCTGGGAATGCTACATACTAACTATTCAAAAAACTGGAAGTCTACCATAGTCCTCCCTGGGTTAATTCACTAGGCTATTTACAAAGTGAATACAACTATTCAAATGGAGCTAATGGAAGAAAACTATGCAGAAGAAAGAGCTGAACTAACACAAGATGAATACTGAAACAATGGCATTAACCACTAAGATTATTAAGGGAGAGGAGCACCTCTCCTATGAGGAAAGGCAGAGAGAGCTGTGGCTGTTCAGCCTAGAGAAGAGAAGGCTCGGCTGAATCTTATCACCATGTATAAATATCTGAAAGGAGACTGTAAAGACAACAGGGCGAGGCTCATTTCAGTGGCACCCAGTGACAAGGACGAGTGGCAATGAGCACTGAAACACAGGAGGTTCCATCTGAATGCCAGGAAACACTCTCTTACTCTGAGGGTGACTAAGCCCAGAAAGGTTTGTGAGCCTCCGGCCTTGGAGATAATCAAAAGCTGTCTGGGCAGCCTGCTTTAGGTGACCCGGATTGAGCAAATGACCCCTCTAACCTCAGCCATTCTGTGATTCCGTCAATGATAAAAGTATATCATTATAGTATCTTGTATTTAGCTATGTAGGATGAATTGCAACTAGCTGCTGAAAAACGTCTAGCACTTCTTGAATATTCAGGAAAAATAGTATGTAGTTAGTTGCTTAAGTAAAAGGAGGATGGGATCTCTAACTGTGTAAACTGTGCACTATGACCTGTAATGGCTCTTTTCTACTAACCTTAAGTCCCTTCTTTCTCCACTACCAACCAAAATTTTTGAAATAGCAGATTGTTTGTTGGTTATGGCCATGTATTTTTTCCTGTGGTCACTGTGAATTGAACTGTACTCTGAAAGAACATTCACTAGATTGCCAGGTCATTCCTGTAACATCTTTTCCCCCACCTTCACATACTGGAACTGTCAAAAAGAAGCCTCTCCACTAGCTATGAACCCTAAAATATATGTTCTGCCACTCGCAAGGAAAAAGTCTTTTAAAAAGGCCTTACTGTGTCTCAGGTTATCTGCATTAAAGGACTGATCTGTTGTAGCAATACAAATGCAGCAATATTCTACATTCTACAAAGGAGAGTGCAACAGATTGCTCGATAATTCATCAGTTAAAACAACAACCACCACCACCAATATCCCTGAAAGGAACAAAATGGCACTTCATTTTCAGACTGCCCAAGGCTGAAATAAAGGCTAGGTATTAAGCATAAAATATACACAATATGAAAACAAATAAGCAGGTAAAAATCATGTTATAACACCACCACAGAAATAAAGAATGTAACAACTTACAGTAGGAAAGTACCATAGTACTCCTATTAAAGAAACCAATCTGCAAATCTGTCTTTTGTCAATCACAGATGAGTGTATGAGAGAGGATAACAGTCTTGTGCTTAACATAGCAAAATTATGTTTCACTATGGGATGGATTTAAAATTGGATGGATACACAAGTAAATGAAAAATTTCTCCCAATTTATATGAAGACCTTGTGAGATGAATCACACAGTGCTTCTTACAGATTTCCTCATTAAGACCTGCCTGAAAACTTGATAAACAATTTACCAGAAAAGATATGCTGAAATGGAAATGATAACTTCATTAATCATTTATTTCTCATAAGGATGAAAAGCACCTTAACTAGTATCCTTTTGTTTACTAGAAGGAGACTATTTGTAGGTATAGCAAATTTTAAAAAATTACCTATCAATTACAGTGTTTATATCGAAAAGTGGAATTCTGTGAAATGGTGAAACGATACAAATCACTGTCCTTTTGTTTTCTATGAAATGCCATTTTCGGACATTACAGCAGGGCTGGGGAAAGGCTGGAGATGTGCCAGTGATCTAGTCACTTGCACGCTCGCAGTCAGCAGCTATTAGGGAGTCTTACCAGGCCTCTGAATTACACCAGCAGTCTTCAAATGGCACTTTGGGAACACGCCACTATTAATTCCCATTAATGCTACCACATGACATGAATATCCATATTCTCGGAGTGTTCTGATTTACTATAGCATAGGCATTTCAAAGTCAGAAAAACGGTCTTAGGGCTACTCAGGAAGAAAAATTGATAGCATTTTTGTAAATATATAGTATTTTCCAGTCTCCAAGTAATTATTTACTTACATTGTGCTTGGTGTGTATCTGCTGTTTATCTTATAGTCTCCATTTTTATCTGTCACACGTTTCCTCAATAAAGGTTTTCTTTTACAGAAGTGTACACTCAGAGAAAAAAAGTAGAGCTATAACAATCATGTCACTGGTCCTACTGTTTACCATTATCTTCAAGGTTTTAGAGTTGATTTACATTGCGTTCCTCCCTATTTGACTTTAATTGTCTGCTTCAAGTTGTCAGGACATAACTATATCTTAGATTTGCATTGCATTAGGGGATCTTTTCCTTTCTCTATTGATCTTGTCTTATGGAGTAATTTAACTCAATTCTAATTTTCTTTTGCATGCGGGGTGCTCTCTATCCAAGGAAGTGAGTTATGTGTATTCAAGTGGTGCATCTTATGAATCTTGTTAAGCTTTACCGCCTTATAGCCCGCACTGATGGAATATTTAATCACAGAAATGAGTTGGCAGATATGATGTACAATACGGTTAAGCCTTGCGGCGTGTGTCTTCACTGGCAATTGAGAAACGGTTGAATTTTCCATTCATCAGTGCCATCCTGACAGCTTTGTATAACCTTCTGTTTTTTTTTT